>CM042244.1:55732718-55862718 GCA_023566225.1 Romanogobio albipinnatus
TCTCTAACACAGGGGTCTCAAACTCATTTTACCTGGGGGCCGCTGGAGGTAGACTCTGGGTCAGGCTGGGCCGCATCAAGTATTACACATAAAAAGTAGCACAACAGATCCAATCTTCTCAATCTTTATTATTAACAGTTCTTCAACATGAATGTTTCTTCTGAACATGAACTGTTCCTCTGAATTTGAACTAAATATTGCCTATAGAAATTAATTCATGTAATATGAAATAATTAATGATTTTAATTTTATTTTAAATAATAGAGTAATTCACAGCAAGGCCGTAACCAGGTCTAACAGAACAGTGAGCGAAATTCTAGGTCTAATTCTAGTTGGGAAATAATCTTTTTGGGACTATTTGTAAACAATATTTGCATTAATTTGCGTCAAATATATTATTAGTCCCGATATTCTTTGCATGAGTGAGTGAATAAATACATAGATCCGCAAAAGACTATTGAATTCTCTATTGGTCTGGTGGTAGAATTTTTGTCAACCGTGTCAAAGGTTCCGGGTTCTAATCCGCTCTCATGTAGTTTTTCTTCATTAAAATCAAAGATGTTCATCAATGATTGTATAATAAGACCATGGACACTTTGCATTTTGTCCGGAAAGAATAGAGTCTCTCTCAGCAACGGCATTAAGCGATAGATTGACGTGCTCGTCTGTGTGTGAAGACTGTGCAAGTGTGCATGAGCCAAAAGAGAACGTAAACCCCGCCTACTTTGATTTGATTGGCCATCTCAATCCTTTTGACATTGACGAGCGCTGTTCGACCACATTCGTTTCAACTGTCTGATCAGCTTCGTTCGTCTGTTCCTGTCAATCACGCGGTGTCAACCAATTATACTGCAAGAGGGAGGGGCGAGCCAACTCTCTCTCTCTCTCTCTCTCTCACACACACACACACACACACACACACACAAAGGAGGCACCAAGCGCGGCACATGCAACGACTCAGCAAAAAGGTGCTTTTCAGGGCAACGCGCCGGCCGCACTTACACTAAACTTTGATGTCAAGAAGGGGGCCACAAAATATCATCCTGCGGGCCGCGAGTTTGAGACCCCTGCTCTAACAGCAGTCAAGTTGTCATTGTTTGTGTCAAACAAGTTGTGAATTCGTTGTAACATTAAAACAGGAGATCATGACTTACTCTGTGCTCAAAGTGATGCTCGGAGCTCCAGTGGTTTCTCTGTGGGAGAACGAGGATATGTTTTTTTTTTTCATTGGTTGTTGCGTTAAATCTTACCCAAATACAATAATGCTACAATAATTTTCTGATTGGCTGTTGTGTAGCCTCTTTCTTTTTTTTGATTGGCTGATAAGTGACAGGCTCGACTAAGACCTCCAGGGGAGATGCGCTTGATTCCTGCCCGGTTCCATAGAGTGAGCGGTGCGGGCCAGATTGATTTTGGGCGCTGCGGCATATTAAATATATGATAAAAAGTTTTTCTGCGTGAGAAATACAATGTGTGTGCGTGACAAAAGACCGAAATGAGTTACTGCATGCTCAATGCGTGACACTTGAGAGCCCTGGATTGTGTTATCAAAATTAATCAAGGCTTGAAAAGCCACTTTTTTGCTCATCAGTCACTGTGGCTATTGGATTTTCCAAAGTCACTAGCCACTCAGCATTTGCACTGGCCACAATTTTGACATCGATACATGGGGAAAAACTGCCGTATAGATATTTATAATATTATCTGATAATTTGGCAGCATGTTTATTAGGCTGCTGTCACTTTAAGAGCTGACGCACGGATCCATTACACTGTTACACATGCGTTTTCTTTCTCAACTGTTTACATTCACTTCAAACAGAACTGACTGTGTTTACATGAATACTAACCAAAACTGACATTTTGACATAATTATGTGTGTGTTTGACTGTTCAAGCACAATAAGCAGCGAAAAAGAGCTCCATTTAGTGCCGAGAGGCGGCTTTATGTGCGCACTCTTTGGGTGTTTGAGCACAAAATCTGCGGGAATGAGTCAAATTATGTGCAATATGCTCAATCCCAAGGCAAAATTCAAGCCCTGTAACAGCAACAATATTCATCCGGAGCAAATGAAGCGAGTGAGTGGAGGCGGGTTTGTGTGTCACTCGCTGTTGGAGAGATGAGAGAGAGAGAGAGAGAGAAAGAGACGCTGGTATTGTGTGTCTGTTCTGTGGAAAATGAGCATTGGGAAGCGTTTCAGATATTTCAGTAACGATATGTATCTAATAATTATTATTTCAGACGCCTTTTTAAAAAGACTACAATTGAAAAATGCATATTATATGTAAAATTTAACCCGCCAAAGTGTCTAGTACCTTTAAAAAAAAAGGTTCTACATGGCACCAAAAATGGTTCATCGTCGAAATCATAGGGGAACCACTTTTGGTGCTATATAGCACCATATCTTAACATGTTCTGTATATGGTAGCGGTGCTATATAGCACCTTAGTTAGCGGTGCTATATAGCACCTCAGTCAAAGAACCTGTGAAGAACCTCTGAAGAACTGCTGAAGAACCACTGAAGCACCAAAATTGGTGCTATATAGCACTTAAAAAGGTTCCCCTATGATTACGAGTCAAGAACCATTTTTGGTGCCATATAGAACCTTTTTTTTTAGAGTGTAGAAGTGACTGCGTTACACACCACTGCTGAAATACACATGCATTTGGCGGGTTGGCAGGTGTTAATGTCAAGCCCTGAAATGAACACATTTTTATGTACAAGCACGCTGAGCTGGTTTGTAATATTGTGAATGAGGCAACAGCTCTGTTCTTAAATCTAGTGAAATGCCATCCACTAGGACTGCAACTGCATATCATTAGCAACGCAAGGTCATGTGTTCATGAACTGATCAAAAGTACACATTGGATGCAATGTAAGTTGCTTTGAATAAATGCATGAAGACCTTGAAGCTACAAACAAGCACAGAAAGATGCAAAACTGGTGATAGCACAATTATCAACTAGCTTGAACACGAACACAAACGCAGTCTCAGATCAGAGTCTGTGTTTCCGTCTTATAAACACCTCCGTCCATCAGAACAGCACTGGGCTGGTGAGGTGTTGTGATAGTGTGTGTACTTCCACTGACACTGCAGTGATTCTCCTACGAAACACTAATGAAACAGTCACGCTCTGCTATTCTCACTCGCTCTGACTGAACTCAATGAGTCAGAACAGCATGATGGAAAAGACAGAAACAAGAGCGATACTAACATCAGAGGAAGATCGGCAAAAACAGATCGCCACATTTTTCTGTCGCCAAATCTTTCCGTTTATGCTGTGTGTCGTGCTCACAATAAGTGCATATTTAAAGCACAAACAGGCAATCTCCATGCCAGTCCCCTTTCTCTCTATGGGAGTTTTGCTGTGGGCATTTACTCATGTCACAAACTTGACAAATGTGAAGCCAGAGGGTTAAGATATGCTAAACCCTTTTATTTTACTGTTAGCATATTCAAAGCTCAAGAGCAAAGGGATTTACACTGTGAGAAACACTTAAAGGCAATGCAATGTAAATCACTTGCTATGGATAAATAAGGATAAAAAAATAACACGACAGCATCTATCTGTCCTGATTAATAATAAATGGAAATGCTAAAGGAGACATGCATGGTGTTTCTGGTGGATGTTTAAAGCTAGATGCTAATGCTTACATGCAAACACAAAATATCCTCCACGTTTTGTGACTGCATTTTAGCATTAGCAATAAGTGATCAATAACCATTAAAACAGCTTCAGTTTTTGTTTTGAATCACATACATTTTCTGCATGCATGACCTAAAATATAACCAGTGCACGTTGTGCGAGATATCATATCCCATGATGCAATGCACTCAACGTGACCTTCTATAATGTGATGAATGAACTGAAACTAAGCATTAATTAGATGTATACATATCATCACTATTGGGCAGAAAACTTGCCATCATATGAACTTTATGATTCATAAATCATTCCTACATTGGCCACCCTTTATGTCTGTCTGTGGGTTTTGCAAATATTTAACCAATATAAAGGATTAAAAAGAGCTTGTGGCTAAACCTCACAACTCCATTGGATCCTCAAACTGTCAGTCAAACCTCATAACTCCGCCCACCTCTATTGTGAATGAAGCGCCGCACACACATTTCTGCTGGTTTGCAATGCAAATGGGAAATAAAGAACTTGTTATTTGAATAACTACAGCGTTTTCTTTACTCAAGAAACACCTTGTATATATACAAGGTTATATGTATTTGAGGCGAGAAGTATGGAAGCTTGTTTCTGCCACAGAATAAAATATTTTAAAAGATAATTGCGACTTTTTATCTCTTTATATCACGCAATTCTGACTTTATAACTTGCAATTGCAACTTTATATCAATTTAGTCTATATCAATTTATATCAATTTTCAGAATTGCAAGATGTGAACTTGATATTGCGAGAAAAAAAAGTCAGAATTGTGAGATAAAAAGTTTTTTTTTGTGGTGGAAACAAGCTTCCATAGAGAAGAGTGTCTTAGTCCAGTATTTGTTGTCTTCAATAGCCTGTGCGTAGACATTTTGGCCAAAAGACAGAAAAAACTGAGCATCCATATACAGTGGAGCAAAAAAGTATTTAGTCAGCCACCAATTGTGCAAGTTCTCCCACTTAAAAAGATGAGAGAGGCCTGTAATTTTCATCATAGGTACACGTCAACTATGAGAGACAGAATGAGAAAAAAAATCTGTCTGTTTTTCTAATAATTTATTTGCAAATTATGGGGGGAAATAACTATTTGGCAGTGTGTTTGGGATCATTGTCATGCTGAAAGACCCAGCCACGTTTCATCTTGAATGCCCTTGCTGTTGGAAGGAGGTTTTTACTCAAAATCTCACGATACATGGCCCCTGATTCCTTTCTTTACACGGATCAGTCGTCCTGGTCCCTTTGCAGAAAAACAGCCCCAAAGCATGATGTTTCCACCCCCATGCTTCACACTAAGTATGGTGTTCTTTGGATGCAACTCAGCATTCTTTATCCTCCAAACACGACCAGTTGAGTTTTTACAAAAAGGTTATATTTTGGTTTCATCTGACCATATGAAATTCTCCCAATTCTCTTCCGGATCATCCAAATGCTCTCTAGCAAACTTCAGACGGGCCCGGACATGTACTGGCTTAAGCAGGGGGACACGTCTGGCACTGCAGGATTTGAGTCCCTGGCGGCGTAGTGTGTTACTGATGGTAGCCTTTGTTACTTTGGTCCCAGCTCTCTGCAGGTCATTCACTAGGTCCCCCCGTGTGGTTCTGGGATTTTTTCTCACCGTTCTTGTGATCATTTTGACCCCACGGGGTGAGATCTTGCGTGGAGCCCCAGATCGAGGGAGATTATCAGTGGTCTTGTATGTCTTCCATTTTCTAATAATTGCTGCCACAGTTGATTTCTTCACACCAAGCTGCTTACCTATTGCAGATTCAGTCTTCCCAGCCTGGTGCAGGTCTACAATTTTGTTTCTGGTGTCCTTTGACAGCTCTTTGGTCTTGGCCATAGTGGAGTTTGACTGTTTGAGGTTGTGGACAGGTGTTTTTTATACTGATATCGAGTTCAAACAGGTGCCATTAATACAGGTAACGAGTGGAGGACAGAGGAGCCTCTTAAAGAAGAAGTTACAGGTCTGTGAGAGCCAGAAATCTTGCTTTTTTGTAGGTGACCAAATACTTATATTACACCATAATTTGCAAATAAATTCTTCAAAAAATTTGATTTTCTGGATTTTTTTTCTCATTCTGTCTCTCATAGATGAAAAATACAGGCCTCTCTCATCTTTTTAAGTGGGAGAACTTGCACAATTGGTGGCTGACTAAATACTTTTTTGCCCTACTGTAGCTACAGAAAACTTCTCAACCTGTAGGTTGACGAAAACGTAATGTGATGCACTTACTACCTGGCGTTCTAATGATGGGAAAAACACGCATGTCCAACATTCAAAAACCTTGTAATTCAATTTGAGGTTGATTTTGTTAACATTTTAATAATTGAATGACACATGCAAGTGTCAGACCATATTATAAAGCCCCAATATCAACTCTCACAATGCAGTGTTTAATTATTTAAAAAAATACAGTGTTTTTTTCCCATTTCCTGAAAAATCAAGCGTAGCGTCAGTTCTGGCAGGTCATGTTAGTCAAGCTCGCATCAGCTGACTGTCAGCTGACCACGTCTATCACAGCATACATATATAAGCTCCTTCAATGCTATCAGCTGCCATCGCATTTCTCCAGAGCTCATTTACCCTCCTCCATCCCCAGCTCCTCCCGTGAGGATTTGGTATTCTGATTCCCCTTGAATCAGACTTAATTATTTTGTACATTTAATATCGACATTAATTATGTCTGCAATACATTATGTTGTTTCTGTTCTGCTTACCATAAGGGGGGTAATTGCTGCTCTCCCTGCTCTTATCCATGCTAGGCTGCATGGATGCACAGGGAGCTCTTGCCCAGAACAGAACCATATCGCCAATCCAAACTGTACGCTAATATTCAATCAATCTTCTTTGATGATAGTGGCCCTGACAGAAGTAATGTTCTTGGAGATACAAGGTTTCTGCCTGACAGCGATGATATGCATGTTTAATTTAAATGTTCTAAAATTCTAAGAGTAAAAATATAAGCGAAATATATTGCACATGACAAATACTTTTCAAATACTGTAGTGTGCAGTATCTAGTACATATTCAACCGCATGCAAGTATTCTATTCCAATCACAGCTTATGAATTCTCTGTAACTGGTCTGATTCCATTAGCATTATGTGTATGAAGATAAGATGTGTCCGCTGTTGTCAGGAGACCCGGAGAATCCTCTAAGCCGTTAATCTCTGTCTGGGATTCTGTCGGGAAAAGTCAAGGGACTCTGTGTGTATTACCATCCCTGCACGGGGCGTGCACACACTCCCAGAGGGCTTTCTAGACACACACGCAGGCCTTCTCCATCACTACAGTGAGCGGGAAGCACAATGGGAGCGCTTTTAAGCTCTCTCAATTGGCTAAAGGGATGCAGTGGTCTCCCCGGAGAGTTGGGAATTTGATTGTGTGTGTGTGTGTGTGTTTGTGTGTGTGAGAGAGAGCGAGTGTGGGGATTTGTATGCGTCCAGCTGGTTAATGAGAGGCCTGTCTTTGCACTCAAAGACAATTCCTCTCGTCTCGCCAGGTCAGTGGGTTCCCTATTGTGAGCCGTTAATAGGGGGGCGGAGCATGCAGTCAAAGCTGTCTGTGTGGCGGCTGACACTGGGCAGCTGGTGAGATTACCTCTGTCTGTGCCTCCTCTGCTAATGTCTTGACAAAGGCCCAGGAATCTGTTTTGCTGTTTGAATGGATGAATTTTTTTGCACAGATGAATTTAACACAGTTATTTAATAAAGTATGCATGCTTCCCATACCCACATACAGTGCTCTCTAAATGCAAAATGTTGGTGTCATTTTTCAGGAAACACTTTGAAGTTACATAAACCATTGCTAAAAGTGATAAACATGTTATATGTTGTCTGAGCTGTAATAGACCCCCCCCATATATTTTTTTGGTTATAAATTCATTTTTGAAAGTGTGTAACTCAGGCCCTGTGTGCTCTAGCACCCTGCAGACAGTTTTGGCTGTTTCCACACAGCGTCTATGGGAGTGATGGAAAAATGAACATCTTTCTCTCTTTTCACTGCCGTTATCAATCTCACTCTATTTTTTCCCTCTTTTTAAAAGTTGTGAAATCGCTATTGTGGAGTTTTTCTGTTGCTATTTGAGCAAATGGGGACACAAAAAAATATATTTAATGTATACTCTCATTCACCGCTATAAAGGTCAACCCAACTATAATGACTTCCGCTCTGAGAAACCCGGAAATGTGAAAAGACACAACCAGCATTCCCTTAACCCCAATGTATTTAACTGGGGTTAAGATGAGCGAGTGGTTCAGGTTGACTAAACCTCAGTGGTCCAGGTGGACTCCATCCTGTTCATTACGCCTGCTCTTCTATTAGGCCAGATGGCAGCCCTCTAACCAGCCATAGAGTGACAATGCAAAGCTTAACTGGACATCTCAAGGGGAAAAGATCTGTTGTTGTTTTCTCCTCATCTTATTTTTGTGGCAGGGAGCAGGTGCCTTTAATCAGCTGAGCGCAAACACCGATTCAACACCACAGAGTTCAGGCTCTTAAATCTGACAGGATGAGCTACATTCAAAGCCGCTGTTGAATAGATGATATGTGCTGATATACCAGTGACTGCATATCACTTCAAATCTGACATAATGCTCTTTACAACTGTATTTTGGTCATAAAATTACACTCACATTCCCCCCCCCCCCCCCCCCCCCCGATACTGTTCAGTTTATATTAAAAAAATATTTTCATTTAACACCATTGTATTAGGTTTCTCGTTCAAACTAAATTGCATTGTGTTAAACTGACTTGAAACAGTTGCGTTTTAGCTCAAGTCAATATTTTCATTTTGAAAGAACTAGGGCTGGTCAAATTAACGCGTTAACGCGGGCGATTAATTTTTTCAGCTTAACGCTTTAAAATTATTTAACGCAAATAACGCAGCGTCTGTTTTTATATCCATTTTTGCCGACTGTTACATGATCATGCTCCTATTCATGTAAATGCTTCCAAGCGCGACAAAATACAAGAGAATGCGCTGTATGTCAATGTCCTGTCTGTGTGGCTGCATCTCATGTCAGCTAATCGAGGGACACTCTGACACACACACACACACTCGACGCACAGACCGACTCGCGCCAGTCTCCTGCTCACATCGAGTTCTCTTTTGCTCATGAACAAACAATAACAACAACACAGAGAATTTTGAGTATTCTCATATTAGGAGTCTTAAATTAGTTCAATAACGTCTTAAATGAACTTAAAGAGTTGTGAGGAAATAAGATGCGCGTGAGATCCGCCTCATGTTCGTCAGCGGCCATTCTTAAAGTGACAGGAGCACTGATGATGCCTGTCATTAATGTTCATCAAAGAACAACGGGAACAGAGAAAATTGTAGCTTTAATGATGATTAATCTATATTTCATTTATTATTTATGCAGTTAAGAAATGTGTTTGATAACCATTACATTTCTGTATATGTCTAACAGGGAAGGCCACAGGTCAAAATAACATTTATTATAATGGGGTTATGTAAAGATTGTGAAGTTAATTTAAATTAAAAGTTGTTTTTTTAAAGCCTAATAAATGTTGAAATTGGGAGCTTTCAGTTATACTGGCCTTCATTCATAAAAACATGACAATACAACACATATTTAAAATATACTGTCTTTAAATTGTTTCTACATTAATTTGGAGAGTAACTGAAATTATTGCAATATCAAAATATTAAAAACGTAACTTATTAAAAACTTGCGATTAATCGCGATTAATTACAGAAAAAAATCGATTAATTAGTTGTAGTTTTTTTATCGATTCCCAGCACTAGAAAGAATATGTTTCAGTTAAGTAGGCCGAACATAACATTTGATGCTTGTTCAATTTACTTAAGTAAATTAAGTTAATCCAACATAATTCCCTCGACCACTTTACTTAATCCATTTGAGTTGAGAGTACATAAATGATTTTAGTTGTTTTAAAACTGCATTATAGAATCCAGGGGCAGGATTTCCCCCTCCCATCATGCTTTGCACAGGACTGGATACGGAGAGCAAATGTTGAAATAAAATGTTATTGTATGTATTTCAAGATTCAAAAATTGGGAGATTTGTTAATGTTGAATGTTTTATGTTTATATTTAAAAGAGATTCTGGTATGTGAGTGTTTTTGGAGGTTACCATTGTGGTGAAGTGTAGTTAGGGTGAGGACCTGCTAAAACAATTAAAGTTGTCTTCAGTGTCCACAGCAAGATGCTATCCTATCAATATGGGCCAACATTTCTAAAGAATGCTTTCAGCACCTTGTTGAATCAATGCCACGTAGAATTAAGGCAGTTCTGAAGGCGAAAGGGGGTCAAACACAGTATTAGTATGGTGTTCCTAATAATCCTTTAGGTGAGTGTATATTATAATTTTTAAATTTCATCTAGGCTACATTGATTATGAAAAGTGAAAAGATGCGCAATCTGTCAGAAGACAGAAGGCCAGAAATGATTTTGAAAGAAATTTTTTATGATTTTGCTTAGAAAGCCTTTCTTTAATGGGAATTTTGTTTTGTATAAATTGTATCTTAATTTTATTCAATGTTTCATCAGATAATTGCCTGAAATTGAATAAATAAGAAGCAAATAGTCTATAGCAGACAATAATCGCGGGAGTGATCACATGCTTTGCACATCAACTGGAGCGCTTCTCAAATAAACCAGGCTACTTGTCTCACAAACATGAGAAATATGTGTGTATAAAGCTTGAAATGTCCACTTTTAAACGTAACGAAAAGAAAATAGTCAAGCAATGCGCACTGTTCACTAGTGGCAACGATACGCGTCCGTTCATTCATTCTTGTCAAAGACGCTGAGGTCAGACGCACGTCCGTTTACAAACCAATCAATGTCCAGATGCAGCCCACATAGATGATGACGAGTGGACGCAAGTGTGTCATGTAAAGTTCTTTAGTGCGCTTTAGTGTGAAACCAAACCAAAACTAACCGAATGTATAAAATGTATCAAAACATGAACTTCGGTTTGGACCTAGGTGCGGACTTTCAGGTGTGAAAACGCCCTAACAGAGCAATCACACCAGGGGGTGTTTTAATCCAACCACACCCTTAGATGCACACAGACTCTCTGGACCAGTAGAACATCAGTCTCTGTGTGTCACTGTGGACCGGCGCTACATGCCGAGACCAGGCTGAAACCAATAATTGTGTGCTTCTCGCGCTCATTCTCACTGTGATGTTCTTTTCCCCAAGCTGTCCTCACACTGAGTCAGACCGTTTCTCTCAGTGCCAGATACTATGAAGTAGTTTTGTCCACTCAGGGGAGGAAGGGCAGGGCCTGTAATAATGTTTACAGCATTACGTCGTCTCTGCGCTGCTTTTCCCACTGAGTTGAATCTCTCTGGTCTCAAACGGCTTCACTCACAGATGGAGAACGCAATAAACGAAGAAAAAGACGCAAGAAAGTCTACGTTTCGAATGACTATCAAACTAACTGTACAATTTGTGTGCAATATGCAAAAAGTAAGATGAAATTCTGAGAGCTTGTAAATCAATGAAATGCATATAAATATAAAACTATATATTTCTCAATGTCTCTTGGAATATATTTTAATGCTTAATTCTGTCCAATCAAATGCCCTCTAGCATATGAAGCCCCGCCCCCTACATTATAAACAGACGCTGAAACTGCTGTTTTCAACATGGAGAATGGCACATAGTGACAGACAGTGCACTATATAGGGGATAGGGAATGATTCAGACAGTGCACTATATAGGGGATAGGGAACGATTCAGACAGTGCACTATATAGGGGATAGGGAATGATTCAGACAGTGCACTATATAGGGGATAGGAAACGATTCAGACTGTACACTATATAGGGGATAGGGAACGATCAGACAGTGCACTTTATAGGGGATAGGGAACGATTCAGACAGTACACTATATAGGGGATAGGGAACGATCAGACAGTGCACTATATAGGGGATAGGGAACGATCAGACAGTGCACTTTATAGGGGATAGGGAACGATTCAGACAGTACACTATATAGGGGATAGGGAACGTTTCAGACAGTACACTATATAGGGGATAGGGAACGATCAGACAGTGCACTATATAGGGGATAGGGAACGATTCAGACAGTGCACTATATAGGGGATAGGGAACGATTCAGACAGTGCACTATATAGGGGATAGGGAACGATCAGACAGTGCACTATATAGGGCATAGGGAACGATTCAGACAGTGCACTATTTAGGGGATAGGGCATGATCAGACAGTGTACTATATAGGGGATAGGGAACAATTCAGACAGTACACTATATAGGGGATAGGGAACAATTCAGACAGTACACTATATAGGGGATAGGGAACGATCAGACAGTGCACTATATAGGGGATAGGGAACGATCAGACAGTGCACTTTATAGGGGATAGGGAACGATTCAGACAGTACACTATATAGGGGATAGGGAACGTTTCAGACAGTACACTATATAGGGCATAGGGAACGATTCAGACAGTGCACTATTTAGGGGATAGGGCATGATCAGACAGTGTACTATATAGGGGATAGGGAATGATCAGACAGTGCACTATATAGGGGATAGGGAACAATTCAGACAGTACACTATATAGGGGATAGGGAACAATTCAGACAGTACACTATATAGGGGATAGGGAACAATTCAGACAGTGCACTATATAGGGCATAGGGAACGATTCAGACAGTGCACTATTTAGGGGATAGGGCATGATCAGACAGTGTACTATATAGGGGATAGGGAACGATTCAGACAGTGCACTATATAGGGGATAGGGAACGATTCAGACAGTGCACTATATAGGGGATAGGGAACGATTCAGACAGTGCACTATATAGGGAATAGGGAACGATTCACACAGTGCACTATATAGGGGATAGGGAACGATTCAGACAGTGCACTATATAGGGGATAGGGAACGATCAGACAGTGCACTATATAGGGGATAGGGAACGATTCAGACAGTGCACTATATAGGGGATAGGGAACGATCAGACAGTGCACTATATAGGGGATAGGGAACGATTCAGACAGTGCACTATATAGGGGATAGGAAACGATTCAGACTGTACACTATATAGGGGATAGGGAACGATCAGACAGTGCACTATATAGGGGATAGGGAATGATTCAGACTTTGCACTATATAGGGGATAGGGAACGATCAGACAGTGCACTATATAGGGGATAGGAAACGATCAGACAGTGCACTATATAGGGGATAGGGAATGATCAGACAGTGCACTATATATGGGATAGGGAACGATTCAGACTTTGCACTATATAGGGGATAGGGAACGATCAGACAGGGCACTATATATGGGATAGGGAACGATTCAGACTTTGCACTATATAGGGGATAGGGAACGATCAGACAGTGCACTATATAGGGGATAGGAAACGATCAGACAGTGCACTATATAGGGGATAGGGAACGATTCAGACGGTACACTATATAGGGGATAGGGAATGATCAGACAGTACACTATATAGGGGATAGGGAACGATCAGACAGTGCACTTTATAGGGGATAGGGAACGATTCAGACTGTACACTATATAGGGGATAGGGAATGATCAGACAGTGCACTATATAGGGGATAGGGAACGATCAGACAGTGCACTTTATAGGGGATAGGGAACGATTCAGACAGTGCACTATATAGGGGATAGGTAACGATTCAGACAGTGCGCTATATAAGGGATAGGTAACGATTCAGACAGTGCACTATATAGGGGACAGGTAACGATTCAGACAGTGCACTATATAGGGGATAGGGAACGATTCAGACAGTACACTATATAGGGGATAGGGAACGAACGATCAGACAGTGCACTATATAGGGGATAGGGAACGATTCAGACAGTGCACTATATAGGGGATATGGAACGATTCAGACAGTGCACTATATGAATAGTTTGAATTCTGTATTTTAAAGCGATATGGAGGAGAAACTCCTTATAGATTATGAGGAAACTGTGGCTTTATCGAGCTCAATGGCTCTGGGCTGTGATATATACTTAACGCTATTGGCTATTTAAAAAAAGGGGAGGAGCTGTTTATGTCCTGCCCTATATTCCTGTTTCAGTGGAAATTTCATCAACACTGAATAATGCTGAGCATTTCAAGCCACTTCAGAGGGACTTTAAATAAAATGATTCGCAATCCTTTCAGCCCAAGAAAAAAACAAAATAAATGGCACTAGCTGAATTAAACATGCAAAATACTGGTCATGTGTCAACAATGTAGCATATACTTTCACAAGCTTTTTAAAAAATTGTAGGCAGTATATACAGTATATAGTGCAGTATGCAGTACCGTACTGCATCCCAAACAGTCAGAGAAAGAGATGAAACAAATTGAGAGTCAGTCACACACACCGTATCTCTCGCCAAAGAGCGTCACACACTCTCAATATAACCTCTGTGCCGGAAAACGAGTGCACACATCGCTTTATTTTTAGAAAGTGCTAAAGCTAGGCGCTAACATCAGAACAGAACCGGCGACTTTTCTTTGAATCCCAGACAGAATTAATTAACGGCCCACAGCAATGCTTTGATAAGCAGCACGACGCTTTGAAGATTAGCTGCGTTGGGTTTTTTTGTTTTTTACCCTCTTCACACTGAGTGCCAAAGCCATTCTGCCAAACTGGGACACTCGTTCCTTGGTTGTGGATGAAATTACTGTGTGTTTTCACAATGATAAATATGAGAATTTGACTCTGAGTATTTAAAACTCTGTTCCAATTGGGGATGCATACACATCATTAACAAAGTAGCATATTAACATGGATTTTGGACATGCATTTTTGATTTATGCTGCCATAAATAAATACCATAGAACACCATATTACAGTCATGGTAGTTTCAAAAACTGTTTTTTTATAAATAGGTTTATTTTTATATTAATAGTACAAGTATTTTTTTCTGTAAACGTGTTTAAAAAGCAAACAAATTAATAATAATGATGATGATGATGATGATAATAATAAAATATGCTATTATGTTAATAGCATAGGTAATTTTTTGTAAAGGGGTTTAAAAATTAATAATAATAATAACCAATGCAATAAAAAAATATCTTTTGTCTTTGGCAAACGATGAGATTAACTACAGTGCTCTTCATAGAAGTACAGTTTTAATACCATTATAAACGGCAATCATTTAGTACCATTTATATACTGTGTCAAATATCTGATATCACACTGTACTGTGGTAGTGCTATTGTTTTATAAGGAAATACGTCCAATACACATGTTGAAGACAAAACTAAACCTAAATATTGGAATAGTGCTATTGAGCACACTATTATTTGTCGATTGGATTAAATATGCACGCAGAGCTCTAATCCATTTAGCCTAGATCTCGTTTTTTTTAGCTATAAGCAAAGCAGTGAAGATTATAAGAGCTTATCTCCTTCAAATATATAAACACAGAAATAAATATGACACTTCACATATTACACACTCATCCACCATGAAAACACACTCACATTTGCTTCTTAATGGCTCTTGATGGTCCTCACCAAGACACTGTTTATTGCATCTGAGCTGAAAAATGACAATATCATCTGGTTACAGATGCTTTATGGCAGAATTTGAATCAGTCTCATATTTAATGAAGTTTGCATCATTGATCCTGTTACTTTCCTATACCGTAAAACTGCTTTGAAACAATGGCCCCACTTTATATTAGGTGGCCTTAACTACTATGTACTTACATCAAAAAATAAGTACAATGTACTTACTGTGTTCAAATTGTATTGCAAAACACTTTTGCTGATATTGAGGTGGGATACTGGTAAAGTTAGGGACAGGTGTGGTGGGATGGGTAAGTTTAAGGGTAAAGTTAGGGACAGGTGTGGTGGTGTGGGTAGGTTTAAGGGTAAAGTTAGGGACAGGTGTGGTGTATGGGTAAGTTTAAGGGTATGGTTAGGGACAGGTGTGATGGGATGGGTAAGTTTAAGGGTAGGGTTAGGGACAGTTGAGGTGGTATGGGTAAGTTTAAGGGTATGGTTAGGGACAGGTGTGGTGGTATGGGTAAGTTTAAGGGTAGGGTTAGGGACAGGTGTGGTGGTATGGGTAAGTTTAAGGGTAGGGTTAGGGACAGGTGTGGTGGTATGGGTAAGTTTAAGGGTAGGGTTAGGGACAGGTGTGGTGGTATGGGTAAGTTTAAGGGTAGGGTTAGGGACAGGTGTGGTGTGGGTAGGTTTAAGGGTAAAGTTAGGGACAGGTGTGGTGTATGGGTAAGTTTAAGGGTAGGGTTAGGGACAGTTGAGGTGGTATGGGTAAGTTTAAGGGTATGGTTAGGGACAGGTGTGGTGGTATGGGTAAGTTTAAGGGTAGGGTTAGGGACAGGTGTGGTGTATGGGTAAGTTTAAGGGTAGGGTTAGGGACAGGTGTGGTGGTATGGGTAAGTTTAAGGGTAGGGTTAGGGACAGGTGTGGTGGTGTGGGTAAGTTTAAGGGTAGGGTTAGGGACAGGTGTGGTGGTGTGGGTAAGTTTAAGGGTAGGGTTAGGGACAGGTGTGGTGGAATGGGTAAGTTTAAGGGTAGAGTTAGGGACAGGTGTGGTGTATGGGTAAGTTTAAGGGTAGGGTTAGGGACAGGTGTGGTGGTGTGGGTAAGTTTAAGGGTAGGGTTAGGGACAGGTGTGGTGGTGTGGGTAAGTTTAAGGGTAGGGTTAGGGACAGGTGTGGTGGGATGGGTAAGTTTAAGGGTAGAGTTAGGGACAGGTGTGGTGTATGGGTAAGTTTAAGGGTAGGGTTAGGGACAGGTGTGGTGGGATGGGTAAGTTTAAGGGTAGGGTTAGGGACAGGTGTGATGGGATGGGTAAGTTTAAAGGTAGGGTTAGGGACAGTTGAGGTGGTATGGGTAAGTTTAAGGGTATGGTTAGGGACAGGTGAGGTGGTATGGGTAAGTTTAAGAGTATGGTTACGGACAGGTGTGGTGGGATGGGTAAGTTTAAGGGTATGGTTAGGGACAGGTGAGGTGGTATGGGTAAGTTTAAGGGTATGGTTAGGGACAGGTGTGATGGGATGGGTAAGTTTAAAGGTAGGGTTAGGGACAGGTGAGGTGGTATGGGTAAGTTTAAGGGTATGGTTAGGGACAGGTGAGGTGGTATGGGTAAGTTTAAGGGTATGGTTAGGGACAGGTGTGATGGGATGGGTAAGTTTAAAGGTAGGGTTAGGGACAGTTGAGGTGGTAAGGGTAAGTTTAAGGGTATGGTTAGGGACAGGTGTGATGGGATGGGTAAGTTTAAAGGTAGGGTTAGGGACAGGTGTGGTGGTGTGGGTAAGTTTAAGGGTATGGTTAGGGACAGGTGTGATGGGATGGGTAAGTTTAAAGGTAGAGTTAGGGACAGGTGTGGTGGGATGGGTACGTTTAAGGGTAGGGTTAGGGACAGGTGTGATGGGATGGGTAAGTTTAAAGGTAGGGTTAGGGACAGTTGAGGTGGTAAGGGTAAGTTTAAGGGTAGGGTTAGGGACAGTTGAGGTGGTATGGGTAAGTTTAAGGGTAGGGTTAGGGACAGTTGAGGTGGTATGGGTAAGTTTAAGGGTATGGTTAGGGACAGGTGAGGTGGTATGGGTAAGTTTAAGGGTATGGTTAGGGACAGGTGAGGTGGTGTGGGTAAGTTTAAGGGTATGGTTACGGACAGGTGTGGTGGGATGGGTAAGTTTAAGGGTAGAGTTAGGTGTAAGGGTGTAAGTGTCAACAGTGTAATTATAAATGAAACTACAGAAATTAATTACAGATGTAATTTTTAAAATGTAAGTACAATGTAAAAACATGTATTTACACAATAAGTGCATTGTATCAAGTGAGTATTTTAACTGTTAGTACATAGTAGTTAAGGCCACCTAATATAAAGTGGATCCGAAACAATTTCTGCTGTATTAATCGCTATGAAAATAAAGGTGACTTGACTTACATCTCTCTGAAACATGCACTCTAAAAATGCTGGGTTAAAAGCAACCCAAGTTGGGTTGAAAATGGACTAACCCAGCAATTGGGTTGTTTTAACCCAGCGGTTGGGTTAAATGTTTGTTTAAAAAAAACCAATTGCTGAGTTTGTCCATTTTCAACCCAACTTGGGTTGTTTTTAACCCAGCATTTTTTAGAGTGTGCCAACAATCCTGCTCAAAAAATATATTTAAATATGCCACCATTGCTTCTCGCATAACAGGAATGTTTATGATGTGGCATATTTGAGTGATGAAGTGAGAATGAGTCAAATATTTCAGTCTGTTCTTCACTCAAACGTAATGCTCAAAGACTGAGCATAGCGCTAGAAATGCCAAGGTCATGGGTTTGATTCTCAGGGAATGCATGAACTCATAAAACATATACCTTGAATGCAATGTAAGTCGATATCGATGAAAGCATCTGCCAAAGATCTGCAACAAAACTGGAATGAGTTGACCAAAATAGAGTGTAAATAGAACAAGTCTACAAGTGTTGTGTGCTCAGCTCGGGTTGTGTTTTGTGTAGGTAGTGTGTGTGTGTGTGTGTGTGTGTGTGTCACTGCAGTATATTTGACTTGACTGTAGGATCAGACACATAGAGAGGATTCCCTAACTAGGTCAATGAGATCCCCTACTTCAGACCTGCTCCCTGCACCAGCCAGAGAAGATGTATTAGAGCTGCCAGAAATACAGCATATGCAGAAATTCTATCTTAATATTTTTCAGCATTTTCACAATATTTTATATATATATATATATATATATATATATATATATATATATATATATATATATATACATTTTTCAATCAGAAGAAACGCTTGTAAATTAGATAAAAAAAGAAAAACCTGCATGCAATGCCCTGCGAGAAAACATCTATATAAATATCAATATTAGTATATTAGCAATATATACAGTATATTAGTATTACAGTAACTGTTTTTATAAATGAGATTAGGTGTGCAATTTCATCTTTGACACTGATAATAATGCAATATCAAAAACGATTAGTCTTTTCACTGTGCACTTCAATATTATTGATGGTACTTTCTCACTGTGTCTGGGATTTTTGACTTTTATTCATGAGGATTCATGATTTAAAGTAATATGAATCTCACATCTCAGTGTTTGCCGTGGCCACTGATACTGATTGCAAATTAGGTTCAAAATACTTTATGTAAGGAGTAAAATGCTGTAATCTAGATCCCAATAATCAAGGCATTTGAAACAAATCTAGTTAAAGAAATGTATTCCACGCTGTTTCCCACTAAATGACCATGAGAATGAAATGAAATTGAATCATATGCACAAATATAATAAATAGCAATATATTATTGCAAAACATTTAAATATATAAAAAGCGCACACAGTGACTTCTGAGAGCATTTCTGCGCAACTCACAGTTGACGGTGTATAAATTATGTTGAGGTTCAAAACGTGAAAGTCTCAAGTAATGTTGTTAACCGCAGATCTTATTTTACTCAATAGACACTCAGAGAAATCTGTTGTAAAATACTCTTTTTTTCTAAATCTAATTTGCAGCCAGGGTCATCTGGCAACTCTCCGTAGACTTGCGAGCTTGAAAAACCCAACTCTAGTCGGGCCAATCACATTGTGTATAGAGTCAGTGGGCGGGCTTAACATAATGACGGCAGAGTTGTGACGGTTGCGCGTGAAATCCCTGCTATTTCCTTGCTAACAACGAAAGTTACGGCACTGAAGTCATTCTTAAAAAAGGAAGATGTGTTCTGAGTTTTGCCGACTGGATACGGCAAAAGTGTAATCTATCAACTACCTCCGCTGGTGGGAAAACGCATGGGACTCAGCCACAACCCGCTTGTGATTGTTGTCTCACCACCACTGATAGCGCTTTGGTTGGTTGTAGCGTCTAAGTCCTATTGCGTGCAGAGGGAATTTGAAAGACAACCGTTTATCCCGCCCCTCGGATTGAGCCCTGCCAATGGCGTGTTCCCAGACCCAACATTTTGATGTGGGTCTGGCTTGTCAGGCTATGAAAAGCCTCCATTATAGTCTTAAACGAACACTTCACAATATTCTCATTTAAATATTTCCCGCCTAAGCCCTATGCAAAATAAAGGGGCGGGAGCCTGGTTTAACGGAGTTAGTAGTGTGTAGAAACCATAGATAGACAGTAAAAAAATATGGACGTGGTGTCCGTGACGTCACCCATAGGATTCTGAAGAGCAGTTTTGAAGCGCTAAGTATGGACGAGATGGCCGTCGCCATCTTGGCAGCGCGTCATCGCGGGCCACTCCCGGATAACAGAAAATGGCCAAAAAGGCAGGACGTGGGCGGAGCTGAGGTGACGCGATGACTAACAGACAGCAGATAAATGGCTATCCACCTGTCACTCAAAGTGGCCACGCCCTTAATTATGCAGAACTTTAAGGCTTTATATAATGTAAACGAATGAGTTATAAAAAAATTCACCCCCCTCACAGTCGTCATGAAGGGCAAAATTAGCCGTATAGACCAAAACCACAATTTGTACCAGACTGTAAACATTTTCTGCTGTAAAGTTGGGCATTTTAACATGAGGCTCAATGAGATTCTGCTCCTTCTGGAGTCTGTCTCTAGTGGCCAGTTGATGAATTGCAGTTTAAGTCACTTCCGTATTTGCTTCAAGAGAAACTGGGAGAGGTTGCCGCTTGGTTGAAACTAGTGGTTATGATAAGGGACGGGACATTTCCCAAACACACTCGAAACGCTTGACCAATCACACTGGTCCAGCTGACCAATCAGAGCACATTGTGCTTTTCAGAAGGAGTGGCTTCATAGAGACAGGAACTAAACAGAGCGTTACGCCGCAACAATGGAGAATATGGGAAAAATAATGTGTTTGTGCAGAGCCCAAAAGCAAAATCACGACATTTAAAAGGGCATAATATGGCCTCTTTAACAGATTAACAGACTAGGTTAAAACCAGGTTAAAATGCCTACTAAAGCAACGTTTCCATTGCATTCTGATCTATTAGACTACATTGTGAGACCACATTCTGGACGTGTGGTACAGTATGGTTAATTACAGATGACATGCGGTCATTAGCGACCCTGCAGCACACGGAACGACTGAACTGTTTACAAAAACCTCCATAAGCCAATGCCATATCACAGCCTGACAGATATAAACCCAAACGAGAGCCTCTCTGAGTATCTGTCCCTCTCTCACTTCCTCTCCTCCCCTGTGAGGCAGGAATCTGCCAGGAGGTTTCATAACAGGCAGCTCAGTTGGATTAATCCTGGTCCGGGTGCCAATCCCACGGCAGGAATCAGAGTCGACAGCAAACAGCCTGGACACCAGCGATAGCACAGAGAAAACATTTCCATACAATAACAGCAAGTGTCCTATATTAACTTAACTTATAATGCGACTTATAGTCGCAATTTCGTTGACAAATAATGTCATTTTTCGTCACCTACATTTTTTCATTGACGAAAACAAGACGATAGCTACATAAAAACCAGTTTGTGATGACAAAAACTATAACGAAAATCCTTTTCGTCAACTAATAAGTACGAGATGAAATGTTAGGGAGGGTCAATTTGGGAAGAGACAACACTGTAAAAAAAATTGCCCAATAAATGACTTCCAAATAATTATCCCCATGCAAAAAGATGCATTGTACTAATCATAGCTTAAGGTCTTCACTCAAAATTAAAATTGTATATTCACAGAACATATTTAATTGTGCTGAGTCAATCTATGAAGTAGAAGTGAAGAATCCATGTTGGATGAACAAGTCCTACGTCCGAAAAACGGTATACGCATGTGCAAAATGCGCTTGAGGAAAACCGTTCGTGTGGAGATTTCAAATGCGGAGCCGAACCAGCAGGTGCTGAAGACCACGACAAACATTCCCAAGAGAATAGAGATATTCATCGTCACAAGACGTTGGTGAGTATTGAGCACTGACATTATTCTCCAGAGTTTTTCTTCATGACCGGTATGAAGTTTAAAGGGATAGTTCACCAAAAAATGAAAATTCTGTCATCATTTATGAGTTTCTTTTGTTCTGCTGAACACAAAAGAAGATAGAGTGACGATTGTTTGTAACAAAGCAGAGAGAGCAACTATTGACTACCATAGTATTTTTGTTCCTACTATGGTAGTCAATAGTTGCTCTCTCTGCTTGATTATAAACATTTTTCACTCTATCTTCTTTTGTGTTCAGCAGAACAAAAGAAACTCATACAGGTTTGGAACAACTTGAGGGTGAGTAAATGATGACAGAATTTTCATTTTTGGGTGAACTATCCCTTTAAAAGACATTTTGTGTAATCGCAAGTTCTTGCATTCATTGGTTTCATGAGTGTGTTCTCGTCACCACATAATTGTCTAATGGTGGCCAATAGTTTTATTTTCCTCATGTCTTATGTGTCTAAAATAATAGGTAATAAGTCAATTATGTCATTTGTGTGATGTGTGCGCCATGCGACCGTTGAACATGGTGTCGTTAGATTGCGTTTGGCGTCGGCCTCTTTCAGGGTTTGAGTTATTGCCTTTTAATATCAAACACGTCAAGCTCGTGATTTTCTTATTCGTTCATTCATTCGTTTCATCCTCATTATATAATGAAGAAACTTCTGTTCTGTCACTTGCCAGATGTGATGCAGGGGAACTTTGTCATTAATGTTAACTTGTTGAATATTCAGAGTTTTTCCTTATTGAAAATAAGGAAATTGCTGGAATTGACTTGTTAATAAAGTAATGTGATAAAACCCTGTTGTCTGTGTTCATTTTGCTTAATATATTTATGTTTTTAGTCATTTTTGTCTTTTGGGACAGTGAGAAATAAACAATTGTTACTACAATTTAAAACATTTAATTGGACCAACCTCACAGTTTCACTGTAAAACATTTCTCCAATTTAAAATGTTCTAGTGACCGATCACATCTAGATTTTTAGTTGGCCAAATTGAATTTCTGTAAATTAAATTTGATCAATTCACAGAAATTAAATTTGGCCAACTGAAAAATGTATATGTGATCGATCACTAGAAAATTTTTAATTGGAGAGGCCTGAATTTTTTTTACAGTGAATGAATCTGCTCAACAATAGCATTCAATTGCTGCATGTCTTATAGAGCATTTAAAAATGTCAACATCTGTAAAAAAGAGAAACAGACATACAGTATGTATACATTTTACATTCGATGTCAAAGGAAAGCACAACCATTTGTAAACCGTGTGGAACGACATAATCTCTGGGAAAACACAAAAAAATATACAATACAATAAAGGGCCCTGGACAGTTGAAGGAACTGACAAAAAACTGACAGGAACTGACAAAAAGTTGATCATGCATTTGCACATGTTTTGCCAATTTAAACAAAGCCATTTTAAACTAATAAAGCGCAAGAAGACGTGAAAGAGAACTTGTTTCGGAACGGTTTTCTGTGCGCAGTTAGACTGGGTAAACCCAGCCCGATCTGCCACGATTTGATTTCGCCCCTGCAGCTCAGGCTGGAAACCTGCACATTTTTCTATCCTGCTTCTGTTACAAATCTGCGGGGACCAATCAAAAACTGGCTTATCCAACTGGCACGCTACTGCCGGGTTTCACACGATGACGATAGAAAAGCGACGGATCGTTGGTCTAAACCAAGCCTGTAGCACTCCACTCAGAAACTGAAGCCTCCGCGCCTCAATTGCCCCCCGGTGGTTGGTCCCAGTATAGCTCCTAAACCCCACCCCTCTATGTATTAGAATGGAAGCGAGACACACTACTTCAAATAATTGTTTCCTAAAGATGGTTTCTGTCATTTTAGGCAGTTTTTAATCACGATTTCATTTCGAGTGTTCGTTTTTTAAATAAGTTTAGTTTTAGTTAGTTATTTGATGTTATAAAAACGGGGGGTGTGATGTCATGATTGACAGCTGAGATTGACGGCTTCTCTGAGTGAAGTTGTCACTAAGGCTCTAACAGACTTTTTTCTGGATTTTTGGGAGGAGATTGGAGCTTTAGCTTTAATTTCTCCATTTCTATAACGGTTTATTTTACACCAACATAATGAATTGTTCTGCATCTGTGAGAGTGTGGGTGGGCTTTTGATAATTGAGCCTCTACTTCCTGCTCTCTACCGCGGAACTCCGGTCCGAGATCGCTACTGCGCAGACTCGGTCCCAAGATGTCAGCTCCGTGTGCGGCCTCCGAAAGCTTCAACTCTGGTCAGCGGAAGTCAATGAAGTCGCGTCGTCCATATTTTTTTACGGTCTATGGTCTAAACCAGTGGTCTTCCCTATACTAGGCTTGTTGTACCATCACAGAGGGGGAAAAAATCCCTTTCCAGAACATTTTCATTCAACGTTCCCAGCTGGTGGAACGATCTTCCCAACACCATCCGAAACGCAGAATCATTGACATCATTCAAAAGTCAATTTAAAACTCAGCTCTTCCGTGAGCACTTAACCTCATAAAAAAAATAAACAAAAAACAAAAAAAAAAACCTTTCCTTTCTCTTCCTTCTTCCCTCCCTACTCTAGCCTGTGCTACACTGAGCAATGTACACGGCCTCAGGATTTCAGGCTCTTATTGCGCTTCTCGACTCTTCATGACCAATCGCTTCATGTACCCCCAAGTTGTAAGTCGCTTTGGATAAAAGCGTCTGCTAAATGCATAAATGTAAATGCATAAATGTACTTTTCAGGACAGCCACACTGATAGGACAAAATCAATAGGAGAGCCAATTTTACCGCAAAGTATCAAAAGTTACATCCAGTCATAAATAGCATGTCTGCTTTTCAGTCTGTCATCCCTGAACATACAATATGCTATGCAATAAATACAAAAGGTAGATAGATAGTGGGTAGGCATAATATATTTTTAATGTAAACTTTCTTTTAGTGCTGTTTTAAACTAGATTATTCACAAATTTTTTCTGTTTAAAACACGTTTTTAATATATTTTACAATGTAATAATTACCAAATGAATGTAGAAAAAACAAAGACAGTATATTTTAAATAGTTGTTCAATGGCATCTTTTTATGAATGAAGGCCAGTATCACTGATACTAATACTGATACTGATACTGATGTCTCTATGAAATAGACCCTCCCACATTTTAAAACATTAATAATAGCCATTCAACATTACAGTGTAATTGAAGGCTTTTGAACATTTATTAGGCTTCAAACTTTATTAGTAGTTAGTGCTGCTGTGACTTTAAGATCTGCCGTTGCCGAACATGGCGCGGATATGGCGCGCTGTCACGCGCGTCCCATTTCCTCACAACTCTTTAAGTTAATTTAAGATGTTATTTAACTCATTTAAAACTGTTCTTCTGAGGATACTCGACAAAACGGACATTTAGGCATAATTCTGTGTGTTATAGTTTGTTGAAGAGCGAAAGAGAACTGGATTCTGGAGCTCTGTGCTCATAATGCTGGCACGTAACCCACACCACTCAACCACTGTGTCATATATACGCATTTCACGAGAACGTGTTGATCTACTATAAGAGCACATTCGCCGTTAAAAGCTGGAAAAAACAGCCAAAACTGGCAACTCCGCAGTGAGTCATGGGCGTAAGGGCAGAGCAAGTATTTCCTTTCTAGTCTGTATTTCCATCTTGTAATGCCGCTGTTTTGGGGTATTTTTTTATATACATTATTTGTAATGGAGCAGACACTTTGAGTTTTTAATGGGTTATGTTATAGCCCTGCTTGTTTTTATGAAATATATGTATTGACTGCATGATCATTTCACCGTATTATGTACTGCCATGCGAGCCGCAGATTTAGCTGGTGCGAGCCGCATGAGCCGTGCAATGAGTAACACTGGTCTAAATGGTTGAATGACTATCCAATTGCGTACAGAGTCATTTGAATTATGCCCGTTGATCACGCCTCTTGTGCAGTAGAAAATACAGAGCAGACTCCCCAGACTTAGATCTTAAAAGATTGAGCTTGGTCTGGTGAAAGCCAGACAAGTGTGCAGTTTCACACACAGAGAGAGCCGCCTCTCTGACGAGTGTTAAATTGAGTTCTTTTTCACGTCTTACCGTGCTTGAAAGGACAAATACACAAAAATATATTTAAAAAAGTTGAGTTTTGTTGAGTATTCATTTAACGGAGTGTCTATTTACAGTGCAGATAGCCCACCATGTTGGCAGAGGCTATTTACACTAACGCCGCCCACTGATGTATGGTTGGGCCAGACAAAATTAGGTAAGACACTGGGTTGCTTACAGTAGCAATGGTGTAGGGGTAAGGTGTGTGGCATGAAGTTTTGACACAAATCGATCCGAGGTTCGAATCCGCCTTTTGCCAAACTCGCTCTACTCCCTTATCTATCACATATCAGTTTGCAGAGGCATTTATTTTCAATAAAAAGGAAAAAAATATTCAAAACGTGGAAATAAAATGTCTTACGTGTGTTTAATAATAAAGTGTTTATTGGTTAGGGTTAAGGGTAGGTGTAGGGAGGGCTTTATTGTCCCAGGTGGCATCCATACCTCATGGTGTACTGGTTTTACTGCTTTTAGTTTATGATGACTATAGTATTCAAATATACTATGCAGGGTATACTTGCTAAACCTACATAGTCAAGTCAAGTCAACTTTATTTATATAGCGCTTTTAACAATGTAGATTGTTTCAAAGCAGCTTTACAGTGTTAAACAGGCAAATAATGCAGCATAATTTTATTAAGCTGTATAGCCATTTGATGTCATCCGTTCATTTCAATTTCCATACGGTGACAGTGTGGGCTTTAGATCAATAATTAGATCAGTAATTTAGTTTATATGGTTAATTTAGTTTATTAACTAGATTTTTTTCGATGTTTAGTTGAAAAATTTAGTGTCCCCAACTGAGCACGCCAAGCCAGAGGCAACAGTGGCAAGGAAACCAAAACCCCATCAGGTGACCTAATGGAGAAAAATAAACCTTGGGAGAAACCAGGCTCAGTCGGGGTGCCAGTTCTCCTCTGGCCAATTAACAAACAGCGTATGATTATTATTATTATTCTGGCAACTTTACAGGTCAGAGGTCATAATAGATCGGAATATTCGAAGGACCGGAGGCAACACGCTGGAGACGGGTTTATTGAAGATGATGTTGATTAAATAATTATTAAAGTGCAATATTCGAATGATCAGAGGCAACACGCTGGAGACGGGTTTATTGCGGATGACATATCGATTGAAGTATTATTTAATTGTAATATTCGAACAATCGGAGTCATCACGCTGGAGACGGGTTTATTGCGGAAGACATATCGATTTAAGTATTATTTAATTGTAATATTCGAACAATCGGAGTCATCACGCTGGAGATATACGCACATATACTGTAAACTACATGTCACTCAAAGATACTTCAAAGCATACATGTTATTGGCATGGCACATGTAGAGTTATAAAAAACCCATTTAATTTCATAGATACAGATCTATTAACCTCAAACTCAGATGTAAATACAGTCAAATATTAAGTTTAACAAATGCACGAAATGTGAGGAAACTGTGCTTTACAGGCCAAGTTCATTAGGCAGATTTACAATCCTGAAATCTAGAGTTGCACTGTACTGAACTCACATGACACTGAATGTTGTATTTTTAGTTGCAGAATCGCTCCTTCGCTGCCAGATCAGTATTTAGATACTTAGAGCCGAAACGGCATCCCGTCTGTCCAGCTTAAAGACATTCCAATCTGTTCAGCATGTGAATGAGAGCTCTCGCCATCCAGACCTGCGTCATGCGTGCAGGTGGAAAAATAACAAGAACTCGCTGATCAAGAACCAGTTTTTGCGGTTTTTGAGTCCCTAGATGCTTCTTCGGATATTCTTACTGTCAAATAACAAACAAATGTTTTCATTTCTGGGTTCTTTAAAGCACCAGACACGGATGCGTTTTCTAAAGGTGTTGTTGAATGCTTGATTCTGATTGGTTGACGAACATTCTGAGGTGTACAATTACTTTCCTCTAAACGCACGGCTAAAGTAGTTCCAGGCAGGTTTGACCGCATTACACATCCATATCAGTCATTTCAAAGGTCCTTACATTCGACAACCGAAAAGAACCAAAAGCCACAGAGACTCTGACCAAGCAAATAGATAAAACAAACAATAAGATACAACTGGCTACAACTATTTCCACGTTTCCTACTAAATTACATTTAATTATCTATGGAAAACACACTCACTTTCTCCAGCTCTCTCACACATCAGCACAGACACACACACATACTCAGAAACTAAAATAGCCACACAACATTTCTCAGTAGCAGGGTAGTAGTCTCGCTGTTTTAACAATAAACCTTACAGCTCTCTCTATAATAACTGCATTAGTCTGCATATCAATGGCTCAAGCCTCCCTAACTTGCTCTAAAACAACGTTTTGGTATTAGCAACGGAGGCTAATTGAGATCTGCAAGAAATTAGTCCCACACACAAGAGCGTTTTAAGGACAAAAACCAGACAAATGTCTTGTATGTCTTGACGTGTGGTAACCGTAGTATATGTGGAATGAGTCCAGGCCACCAAAAGTACTAGAAAAATAATGCACATCCATATTAAAAAAACATATATAATGATGGTCTAAAGTCGTAAAGTTTTAAAGTCAACCTGGAATTTTCCCATTTTTCTTACATAATGTGATTTTTCCAAGTTTAACACCATATTCAATGAGAAACAATGTCAAAAAACATGTTTTGTCCGACTGTGGTGAAAATCAGTTGTTTTTTAATATGCTTTAAGACAAAATCATGTGCAAAATCATAAGTCAACACCATTGTTTCGCTTTAAAACAGCAGTGAACCAAAGACAAATGGCCTGTGTTTCTTACGTCACTAACTACCTTGTAACCAATCACGCCAACGTGTGGGCGGGGCTTTAGCATATCATTAACTATGGCTGCTCTGTAGGGATGGGCGATACCACTTATTTTGTTTTCGATACGATACTTTCAAGGCCAGTATCGCCGATATCAATACGATACTTCTAAACTGAACTTTAAAATTATTACATTTCTTAATTATTAAAATTACTAAGATTAAAATGGGTAAAGATACCCACTTAACATTATATTTGAACGGTATTTTAACATTCAATACGCCTTAATTGCAACTTATTAGACCATATTTTTGTTTACACATATTAAAATATGTTTACTTGTAGTGAAAACCATGGGAATCTACAAATACTATAGTTGAACTACGGTCCCTGTAGTAAACGATAAATCATGGTTTATTTTTACAAGGACTGCCAGGAACAGGAACCCATTAAATGCAACCTTTTTATTCTGATAGTGTAAAATTTATATTAACAATTGTTGCAGAATAGAACGTGATCAATATGAACTTTTAACATTACATGATGTTGATTAAATAATTATTAAAGTGCGATTAAAATAATTAATTGTGTGACATTAGCAAAACATTATTAGCTGTTTAATACAAGCAAAATGCAATTAATATTAATTACCGTTATGTATCTGACGTTGTAAAGAGCGCCACTGTGCAGCGTTTACCTCAGTATGTTGACTGACTGTATATCTGAGCTTGTGCGAGTGAGTGGAGGCGGGGCTAATTTGCATATTCATCATCTGCGTATACTAAATGAAGCAAGGATGTAGAGTTATTTTCAAGCTATTTTAAGGCACAAAGAAATGTTTTTCACAGGACAAAACGCTTAAATATGCAATTTTGGTGATCAAAGATGAGTTTTAAAGGGATAGTTCACCCAAAGATGAAAATTAGCCCATGATTTACTCACCCTCAAGTCATCCGAGGTGTATATGACATTCTTCTTTCAGACGAACACAATCTGAGTTATAAAAATGTTCTGGCTAATCCAAGCATTATAATGGCAGTAATAGTTGCTCTGTTTTTGAAGTCCATAAAAAATGCATCTGTCCGTCAAATAACTGCTCCACGCGGCTCCGGGGTGTTAATAAAAGCCTTCTGAAGCGAATCGATGCATTTGTGTAAGAAAAATATTAATATTTAAAAATGTATTTGATTTTTTTCTATGGCTCTGCATCAGCCGTCCTCGCGCCATCACTTCCGGCGAATAAGGTCAAAATACTGGCGCGATCAAAGATATATATATGTAGATGCCTCATTCGACTGATCCGCGCAGGCACTAATGAGGAATCTATGTATATATATCTATGATCGGGCCGGTATTTTGCATGTATTTTGACCTTATTCGCCGGAAGTGATGGCGCGAGGACGGCTGATACCGGCCCGATCATAGTTATATACATAGATTCCTCATTAGTGCCTGCGCGGATCAGTCGAATGAGGCATCTACGTATATATATCTTTGATCGCGCCAGTATTTTGACCTTATTCGCTGGAAGTTATGGCGCTGGGAATACTAGATGACATTCATCCATGGGCGTCGGAAGCAAAAAAATGTGGGTGGGTCCTCAGAAATGTTTTAATGGAGTAGATGCCAATTACGCTTGCTAAACGTATCACCGAAAAATCGCCATATAATTGAGAGCGTCAGTAGTGTAGGGGTAGGACACACAGCATATAGTTTTGACTCAAATCGACCCGCGGTTCACGTCCGCCTTACGCCGAACTCAATCTTCTCCCTTTTCCCATCACATATCAGATCGGAAAGGTATTTATTTTCAATAAAAATGAAGAAAATATTATAAAAGTGAAAAATAAAGCATCTAACATGTGTTTAATAATAAGTGTTTATCGATTAGGGGTAGGGAAACAGACGTGTGCTGAATGTTAGAGACGATAAAAGTGAGTGGGTCCAATATCATTGATCGTAAAAAGTGGGTGGGTCTTGTCCCACCCACATACAATGGTTCCGACGCCCATGCATTCGTCTGATAAGAGGTAAAAAAATAACATAAATACTGTTGGGTTTCTCACAGAAACCGATCGTTTCGTGTCTTAAGACATCAATGTGTCGCCTTGAGCCGCATGGTTCAATGAGGATTCGTATGTCTATGTGTTTTTACTCTCATTGCTCATACTCTAAAATATCCCCATTGATATGCATTACACGACTATCACACTGCAACGGTTGGAGTTAAAAATCTTCATTTGTGTTCTACTGAAGAAACAAAGACACTTACATCTTGGATGCCCTGGGGGTGAGCAGATAAACATAAACATTTCGTTTTTGGGTGAACTATCCCTTTAAGGGATAAAATGATTAACTACATGGGGACTTTAAGAATGATGCGCACCAATAATTTGTTCACAATAAGGCCAGGAATGTGTATTAAAGCAAATGGGGTCCGTTTTGATTTTATGTTGACTTAAATATTTCAACTATTCTAATGTCTAAAGCCATTAACGTTAAAACAAGGTTGTCTTCTCTTTTAAAATAAAGGCATGAGCTGGAAAAGCATGTTGAGTTAACTGAACATGGCAGTGTGCAAAATACAGCATGATTCTCCATTTCATCCACATCTGTTGTGTGTGGGGCGGATGAAGGGATGGGACAGTGAAGGGTATGGTGTGATGAACGCTGAAAAAGTGGAGCTCAATGCTTTCTGGGGCAATCCTCAAGAGAGACGCGCTATAGCTCACACAGAGCTAACACTCATTTCAGCGCTTTACCTCTTTTTCTCCTTCACGCTCACTATATCTGTCTTTGTGTGTGTGTGCGTACAAGTGTGTTTACCTTTCGAAATTACATTATAAATATTAATGCTAAAATAAAATATGGTTTATTTACACCATAAAGGCTGACAGCATACAGTTCTCTGACAAAAGTCACCATCCACTTTATGTCATGTCGAGAAAAAAAAGCATGAATTTTCCACAAAAGAAAGTCATATGGGTTTTGAACAACATGAGGGCGAGTTAACAACTACATTTTCATATCCAGGTGAACTATTCCTTTAAGAAGATTTGCTGTTCCCCCCAGGGGATGCTTTACAATGCAGCAGATCTCAGAGAATCAGAAGGGATTCTGGGATGCCAGTGTAATGATTCAGTGTTGTGATCCTCTGCTGTTTGAGCTGAAATAACAAGGGCAGCATACGCAGATGCACGTTTGTAAAGCAGATAGTTCGGCTTTAAAATCAGCCACGTTTGAAGATGTTGTAAAAAGGTGATGTACAGAAGATGCAGATGAATTCTACATAAATGCACACAGGGGCGTAGCCGTCTTTTCATAAATGAGGGGGACAGAAATGTCAGGTATAATACCTGTTTTTTTCTGACCTCTGTCTAATTGACAGATTTAATTGATCTATTGCTTTTAATTCAGTAAGATATCAAATACACTGCTGAACAATAACCACTAATATGTATAATATTTTCCCCTATATTTTATGCCAATTGTATGATTGGTTTATGCACTACAAACACTTGTGCATTAAAGGGTTAGTTCACCCAAAAATGAAAATTCTGTCATTAATTACTCACCCTCATGTCGTTCGACACCAGTAAGACTTCTGCTCACCAAGGCTGCATTTATTTAATAAAAAATGCAGTAAAAAAATAATACAGTGAAATATTATGCCAATTTAAAGCAGCTGTTATCTATGTGAATATATAAATGTGATCAAAGCTGAATTTTCAGCATCATTACTGACTGCAGTCTTCAGTGTCACATGATCCTTCAGAAATCATTCTAATATGCTGATTTGCTGCTCAAGAAACATTTATGATTATTATCAGTGATGAAAACAGTTGCTTACTTAATTCACTGCTGAAAACACTGCTGCTTAATTTTTGTGGAAACCATGATAGTATTCAAACTTTTATGGTAAGATTAAAAAAGAGAGAAATTCATACTTTTATTAATTAAACATGCATTAAATTGATCACAAGTGATATTTATAATATAAATAAAGATTTATATTTAATAAGTGCTTTATTTAATGCAAATAAATGCAGTTAATTTAACTTTCTATTCATCAAAGAATCCTGAAAAATAAAATGCATCATGGTTTCCACAACATTTTTAAGCAGCACAACTGTTCTCAACATTTATAATAATCATAAATGTTTCTTGAGCAGCAAATCCTCATATTATAATGATTTCTGAAGGATCATATGACACAGAAGACTGGTGTAATGATGCTGAAAATTCAGCTTTGATCACAGGAAAAAATTACACGTTTACTAGCTCAGTTACATAGTAAACAGCGGTTTTATATAATAAATGCAGCCTTGGTGAGCAGAAGATGCTAAACATTAAAAAGGATGTCAGTTAGCACTGCATTATTCATATACTTTATTGTCAATAAATACCTTGAGATGGCTTGAAAAACACACACATATAATGTCGAAATCATGTGTTTGTCGTCGCGTTTCATCAGTCATAATTCTCTTTATTTAGCTGCTGGTTCAGCGCTTAATGCCTTTGGAACGTGATTACTTCTACGAATCCGTTTTGGACTTTCTGTGAGAGGGCGCCCTCCGGCTTCGAGTATGAATTGGAGTGTTGCACGAGAGTGTTAGCACTCCATGGTGTTCAGAGCGCCTTGTTTTTGAATACGAATAAAATGACAGGTCATGTAGATTTATTCACATTGGCTTCTACGTAATCAAACTTGCCCGTGTAACAGACGTAGGCCAGTAAGAGCGGTACGACTAGACGCCGGTTCGAATCCCCCACGGAGCGGGTCGACTTGGACCGGTGAGACTCGGTAAAGTGCGGGGGACGAATTTACGTTTTATTAAAGGTGCGGGGGACACGTCCCCCCCGTCCCCCGCGTAATCTACGCCCATGAATGCACAAACCACTAACAGCCTAAAATTATACTAATAATGGCAGAAAGTCAAGCATTAATATTAAAGTTTCTCATGCTTGAAGCGATCTAAGCCAACCCATAACCTGAACTATAAAGCTGTTTTAAAGATTCCTAATTTTGTTTCGGAGTCTCCTACAAGAGGTTTACCCGCATCAAAGGTCAAAATCAGTTTAATCTTCTCATCACCTCTTTTCTCAAAGTCTGAAAATTGTTAGATAAATGATTAAGTCTCTCTAAACCCCTCCTTTCTGAGAGCCAGCTCGGCTCTGATTGGTCAGATGGTCCAGTCTGTTGTGATTGGTCTACTCTGCTCTGATTGGTCAGATGGCCCAGTCTGCTGTGATTGGTCTACTCTGCTCTGATTGGTCAGATGACCCAGTCTGCTGTGATTGGTCTACTCTGCTCTGATTGGTCAGATGGCCCAGTCTGTTGTGATTGGTCTACTCTGCACTGATTGGTCAGATGGTCCAGTCTGCTGTGTTTGGTCTACTCTGCACTGATTGGTCAGATGGTCCAGTCTGCTGTGTTTGGTCTACTCTGCACTGATTGGTCAGATGGTCCAGTCTGCTGTGTTTGGTCTACTCTGCACTGATTGGTCAGATGGTCCAGTCTGCTGTGTTTGGTCTACTCTGCACTGATTGGTCAGATGGTCCAGTCTGCTGTGTTTGGTCTACTCTGCACTGATTGGTCAGATGGTCCAGTCTGTTGTGATTGGTCTACTCTGCACTGATTGGTCAGATGGTCCAGTCTGCTGTGTTTGGTCTACTCTGCACTGATTGGTCAGATGGTCCAGTCTGCTGTGTTTGGTCTACTCTGCACTGATTGGTCAGATGGTCCAGTCTGTTGTGATTGGTCTACTCTGCTCTGATTGGTCAAACGGCCCAGTCTGTTGTGATTGGTCTACTCTGCTCTGATTGGTCAAACGGCCCAGTCTGTTGTGATTGGTCGACCGCTTACAGTGTGTGTCAGAAACCAAACACCCATTACCAAATCTCAATTTCAGCTCTGGATCTTCCTCAGCACTTGAAACACACAGTTTAGAATCGCTTCTTTCTTCTGGAAGACAATAACTCCATTTACGCATTTTGATCTCTGAAAATTTGCATATGATTTACATTCACAAGCATAATAGGGGCACATTAAAATTTGGCACTGACATAAAGACCAGACATTGATGTTATTCTCCTCCATACTGCAGTTCATCTACATGTACAGATGGTCCTACCTGTGATTCACCCTTTCCAGATTGGTTTAAGATTAATCTGAGCGACTCCAGGGTAACTCCTCAGTATCTGATTACAGGAGCAGCAGCCGTGTGCAGCGCTCATGCATTAATGCACAGGACAGCGGGCTTCAAAGTTAAATGTATTCATCCATACTTCAAAGCAATTCACAGGATTTCTAACCTTCAGGCCATCCGGGTTTAAGTGCCTTATTCAACTAAGGTGATACAGCAAGATTTCCATCACAGCAATTTTACAGTCTGCGGGTCATTTCCAGGTAATATTCTGGGTTATTTACAACTTAAGCCTAATAATGCAGCCGATTACCACAGAAAATGATTTGTCACTTGATGAAAACAAGTGTGTTTGCAGTTACAGAACTGCACTTACAGTTGAAGTTGGCCGCAATGAAAATAAACATTTAATATATCGGTAACACTTTACAACAAGTGTATTTAACTATAAAAATTATGTTTGATAATCTTTAGAGCTTGGCAAATTAATGTGTTAACGCGGGCGATTATTTTTTTTCAGTTTAACGCATTAAAAATATTTAACGCAATTGACGCAGCAACCGTTTTTATATCCATTTTTGCCCAGCGTTACATTATATGATTACGCTCTTATTCATGTAAATGCTTTTAAACCATCTAAGCGCGACAAGACAGAAGAGAACGCGCTGTATGTTAATGTCCTGTCTGTGTGTGCGCGTCTCAATCCGCTCCCTAGTGCAGTAGTCAGGGCACTGATCAGGGAGTTGACCACATTCATGTACACAATATACTGATTTACCACCTAGGAAGCTAGGGAGCTAATCAAGGGACACCCCTTATAACCCTGACACACACACACACACACACACATGCACGCACGCACACGCCAGTCTCGTGCACACATTGAGTTCTCTTTCGCTCTTGAACAAACAATAACAACACAGAGAATGTTGCCAAAATGTTTTGTTGAGTATTCTCATATTAGGAGTCTTAAATGAGTTAAATAACGTCTTAAATGAACTTGTGAGGAAATGAGATCCGCCTCATGTTCGTCAGCGGCCATTCTTAAAGTGACAGCAACACTAATGATGCCTGTCATTAATGTTCATCAAAGAACAACGGGAACAGAGAAGATTGTAGCTTTAATGATGATTAATCTATATTTCACTTATTATTTAAGCAGTTAAGAAAAGTGTTGATAACTTTATTCAATTTCTGTGTAGACTATGTCTAACAGGGAAGGCCATGGGTAAATATAACATTTATTATAATGGGTTTATGTAAAGATTGTTTTAAGTTCAATTAAATTTAAAGTTGTTATTTTTTAAAGCCTAATACATGTTGAAATTGGGAGCTTTAAGTTATACTGTAATGTCATTAATGTTTCATAGAGACATTAGTATCAGTGATAACTGGCCTTCATTCATAAAAAGATGATGAGATTACAACAAATATTTAAAATTTGCTGTTTTTAAATTGTTTCTACATTAATTTGAAGATTAACTGAAAATAATACAATATAAATTTTTTTTTTTTTTTAAACTGTGATTAAAAACGCAATTAATTACAGAAAAAATGTGATTAATTAAATTCCCACGACTAATAATCTTAGTTATTATTGTTCATTCCAACATTTACTAATACATAAGTGTTATTAAAAATGTGATTAATTAAATTCCCACGACTAATAATCTTAGTTATTATTGTTCATTCCAACATTTACTAATACATAAGTCATTTTATGGTTGAGTTGATATGAACTAACAATGAACAGTTGTATTTTTTTTTATTTTATTTTTTTTATTAACATTAACAAAAATGTATAAATACTGAAACAAACATATCGCTCATAGTTAAAGTTAGTTAATGCATTAAATTAACATTAAATAATGGGACCAAAGTGTGACCAATATATCTAACTATAACACTAATTCAGAGGTATAAGCACATCAATACTACAAATTTAGTAGGAATTTTAAGGAAAATGGACGATATTCGAAAAAAAAAAAAATGCTTAGAGCTCCATTAACAAAAACAATATCTTCACATTTTTTTATATTAAACAATCTGAGCTGCTCTTTCATTGTAAGAGCATTCCTGTAAATGCAATTCCCACTTGTTTTTACAAACCAAGTAAATTATTTTATGTAGTAAAGGCTGTCCACACAAATGAAGCTTTAAGTAACCCAGAATATCCCTGTTACGGTTACAACCACTCTCTGTACTTGACAGTGAACCGCATACATGAATAAAAATCTGCACAATAGCCACATACTTCAGAAATATGTTTTTAAAGAGTCTCCTCTTATAAAATACTTCTTGTCCTCTGTTACCTAATTCAATAAAAGTGTGCAATGTGCACAGGAATGTGCGATCGACTCAAATACGGTGAGCTGGTGTATTGTACCTCTTTGGCTCTCTCGAGCTCGTTCTGCATGGCCTGTTTGGAGATCTCCACCTCAATGATCTTTTGCCTGAGCAGTTCATTTTCATCTTCCGCCCGCGTACGCTTGTCTTCCACCGTCTCCAGTTCATTGTGCAGACGCACAGATACATCTTTGGCCACCTGTGGGGAGAGAGACATATTTTAATATCTTCTTTTCATATGTGCAACATTAGTGCACTGCATTAGAGAGCTCAATGCTTATCATACACACATCAGATATTTTAAAGCAATTTTTTGACCTCACACATTCAAAATGTTTAGATTCCCTATGAGAAAAACACCTTCAGGTCCTGCTCCAGTCCACGTAGAAGCTCTCCGTCGACGTGTCCGGTCTGTGCCACGCGTAGACTCTTCTGTTCAGCCTTGCGCAGGCGGTACTGAAGGATCCGGCAGTTCTTGTTGGAGCGGTCCAGTTCCCTGCGTATGTCCTGGAGCTGGTAAACCTCCTCCTCCAGGTAACTGTCCCTGATCTCCTCCATCTCTGCTCGCAGCTCGTCCACTTCATCCTAAAGAAAACCCAATCAGGATTAGAATCAGAATGAGAATCGGATTAGAAACCGCATGAGAATGAAAATCAGGACTGATATATGTATAAAATTCAGAATTGTAATCAATCACTAATTAAAATGGACCTGATTATGGACTGAATTTGCACAAAAATGTGCAGAAATCAGAATAAGAGTCCGAATGAAAATCAGAATAAACAGCAGAATGAGAATCGGGATTAGAAACCAGAACAGACTGAGAATCCGAATGGGAATCAGAACTTTGAATGAACATCAGACTCAGGATTCAAATCAGTATAAAATTTAGAATTGTACTAAGTCTAAGGCTACGTTCACAGCTCGGAGTGAGCCCATACATGTGTGTCAATTTTTGTCAAAGACAAAAAAAGTTACTCACACCCAATAAGTCAACCACACCCAAAGTTATAAGCGTTTGGGGAAAAACATTATCCACTAGGTGGCGCTGTTTCGAAACTTCTCAGGCTCCTTTAGGGCATCGTGGTGATGACCCATACCGAGTTTTGTAACAATCCGTTCATGTGTTCATAAAATACAGCATTTTAGCCCATAATTCGAAATGGCCGACAATCAAAATGGCCGATGTGGTAAAACGGTTCAGAAGTTATAAGCAGAAATGGCCATTTTCGTATCTCTGGACCAGTAGGTGGCGCTGCGCCGAAACGCTGCATGCTGCCTCAGATCATGCTTGTGATGACATGTACCAAGGTTTGAATACGATAAAGCGTTGCTGAGATACAGCCTTAAGTGTATTTTTGCAACCGCTACGTAAAATTTGTTCGCATGTTTATCGAAAACGATTTGACAAATCAACTTGAATTCCATAACTTTTTTTCCGGCACCACCTGAAGATGATCTGGTTCAATATCCGTGCAAATCGGATGAACCATCTAGGACGAATTTTCAAAAGTAGATTTTTCGGAAAATTAAAAATGGCGGGAAAATGACGTCATAGGGTGCAATTGAATCGTCTTGAGCCGAGGAATCAGAGGAAATTTAGTTTCTAGCCCTTATGGTTCATACGTTATTAGCATAAACATGAGTCAAAGTTTGGACTGGCGGTGGCGTTAGAGGGAATGAGTTAGAGACTCCAAATTTGCTATGGTGACAGCTCAGCCTGTCCTCTATGACTAAATAACTTTTTACCATATGGTTCTATGGGCTGCCATAGACTCCCATGGCGGAAGAATAATAATAATAATAGGAACGCTAACGATTTCAATAGGTGCCTACGCACCTTTGGTGCTTTGCCCCGAGTCAGGATTAGAATTAGAATGAGAATGAACATCATGGTTAGAACCAGGGGGCGGATTCACGAAAATCTTCTTAAGAAAGAAGTTAAGAAAATTCTTAAGATAAAGTCTAAGAAGTTCGTAAGAAGTTCGTAAGAATGTTCCTAAGTGCAATTCCTGAAAAATTCTTAAGAAATTCTCAAATATGGTGTTATTTTATTGAAAGGTATTACTGAAGTCTCGCTGAATGAAAAACGTCTTTTTGCGCTTCCTGCAGATTACCGTAGATATCATAATAAGTGTGCAGACTATTTCGTCGTGACTGGCTTGACGGGAGTTAATCACTCAATGTCGTGTTTTTAATGTGCCGTGTCTGTAAAATCGTTATTTTATAAGAGCCTATCCGTTTATCAAGAACGCTGCTCGGGTACCAAAGATCGTCCGTTAGATCTACACAAGATGAATCATATCTCAGAGACATCAGAGCCAGCGGCAGACGGCAGAAGGACTAGCCGAGGAAAGGCTGCTCTCTGCGGGTTAACGAGCACTGAACACCCGCTGATCGCCTGGATCTCACAACTCTGAAAACGCCAGATAAAATTGTAAAATAGGCGCTCTCTTTATAAATAAACCAGAGATTTAATCTTTAAATAAGTACATTCTCGCCTAAAAAATTCTTAAAACTACAATTTGTGACACATTAACTATAAATTAGTAGAATTGGTATTTAAAATAGGTTAAGATAAGAACATTATTTTTGTGAATATGAATACTTCTTAAATTTTATCTTAAGAACAATCATAAGAAAAAAGATAAGAACATTCTTAAGAAAAGTTTTTGGGAATACAAAATATTCTTATATTTTTTCTTAAGTTAGAAAATAAGAAGAAATTGGCAGTTAAGAATAATTTCATTCTTAAGAATGTTTTGTGAATCCGGCCCCAGAAACACAATCGGAATTGGAACCAAAACTAGAATGAAAATCAGAATCAAATTGAACACTAGACTAAAGTCCCTTTCACACCAGATGCGTAACGAAAAAGCGAAGCGGAAAAACAAATATTTTATGTGCGAATAGTTCACATCAAAACCATTCACATCAGCCGCGACGCGAGTTTGCGACGTCTGTGACGTTTCAGAACTCCAACATTACAAAACATTTGTGGTGACAGCTGAGAAAACACGGACACTTCATCATCCAGTGAAGACGAGCTTTTCATTATATTTAAAAGACCGAAAAGAAGGTTTTGGGTGCACCCAGTCTTAAAGGTCCCGTTCTTCGTGTTTTTTTGAAGCTTTGATTGTGTTTACAGTGTGCAATATAACATGTGTTCATGTTTTGCGTATAAAAAAACACAGTATTTTTCACCCAATTTACTGATCTGTACACCGCTGTTTACACTGTCCTAAAAACGGGTTGATGAGTTCCTTGTTCTATGAAGTCCCTAACGAGTTCTGATTGTGCCAGCGGTTCCCGTGTTGTGATTTGACCGCAGCTTAGCGAACGTGGCACGGTTCCTGTGTTGTGATTCGACAGCAGCTTAGCGCACGTAACTTGCACAGAAAGGTCACGCCTCTTAACGGGGAGATGTATGCGCTTAATGATCTGTACAGCGTCCCTGGGAAAGCCAAACAAAGGTGATTTGACTCCGGGATGAAAATAACAGCGTCTCAACGACATGGCGACAAACACAGTCAAACGCAACAATTCCTTTTCTCCACGCGACACTTCCTCTTCTCCACGTGGGACAGCAACAAGACCACGCCCCCTTTTTTCGCGTATTCTTGTGGGCGGAGGTTAGTCTGTTCTACTGACGTCATTAATGAAGGAAGTACCAGGATGTAGTCCAAGCCGGCCGTTCGCTGTAGGCTTTGAAAGGGAACTTCTGTTAAATAAAATATCTCGCTTGGCATTGAACGTTGAGCTTTATAATTTTACAGGTATTATTTATGCTCTAACAGCAACATTACACACTAACTAAAGTTTGAACAATGGGATCACGAAGAACGGGACCTTTAAAGAACAGAGAGTCTGAAGGGGAGTCTGCACAGGAGCTAAAACTTTATCATGGCCGGTTCCGCACTTAATTTAAAATGTCCGTGGGAGAGACCTTGAGACAGTGGCAGCTCATCTGACGAGACAAACACACACTTCAGGAACCAATCGACCCGGAGCTGCTGTGTTTCCAGTTGAGTCACAATGTAAACATTTAAGTGCCACAGTCGTACTGACGGAAACACATTCACTTTCCATAGTCGCGGACACAATTAGGTTTAGAAAAAAATCAACGAGTTTTAACTCAAAAGGTGATGTTATCGTTGTCTGTAGCCTACAGTGGGCAAACACAGCGTATCTGTACAGCTGTAGTCTCGTGAGGAATGCGATACCTGGCAAAGGTTAGCTAATGACATCAACTGGACATTTCGTGACCTTTGTTTCCTTGTATGTGATTGGTTGAAGCCTTTTCTGTCGCTGCGAGTGTTAAAAAAAATCGACATTGAAACGAAACGAAAAAAATAAACATCGTTTTTTCACCACAGCACATTCACGTTCGGTGTGGAACAGCTGATCAAAAAATAAAACCATTGCGTGAATTATTCACGCGTCAAAATCGCGTCCAGTGTGAAAGGACCTTAAAAGCCAAAGCCGTATAGAAAAAGAATGAGATTCAGAATTAACATCATGATTAGAAACAGAAAGAGAATGAGAATTTAGTATTTCTAACTGAATTGGTCTGATTTTGAAATGTAATGGAACTGAAATCACTTTCTGACATGACAAGAACAACCTCCCTATTAGAATAAAGAAAAAGACACTTCAAAAAAACAGGTGGAGAAACTGCAGTCATTGGTGAAACCCCCGTCCTGAACTGTAATGAATGACTGTCATTTGTGACGCCTCATTTCCCAGTAAATACCCCACAATGCCTCAGCGAATTCAGTGTAAACAAGGTTGAGGAAGAAAGACAGAAAGATAGACAAACACACAAAGACAGCGAATGAGAGACAGACAGTGACAAACAGCCCAAACACAATGACCTTCACTGTGTGTTGGGGACAATGTGATAGCAGCGACCTGCCATGTGCTGTATGGATGTTCCTGTCAAACATGAGTTATGGTGGACTAACTAACTAATGTCATGCAATAGTACTAACATGGAGCGGTTTATATTGGTGCATACATGCGGCAGGATTACTTATAGAGAGACAGATAAAATAGAGATGAGCACACAGACGGGTGCACATCTGCTTTAGGGAGGCTCCAAACACACGGTCCGGCTCAGGGTCAGGAGGGACGCGTGTTTGTGAACAGCTCCTGCGGGGGACGCAGCATTACACGCACGGCTTCTAAAGCGGATTAGCACGCCGTCTTCAGAGATAAACTTATGAAAATCCTGTTTGTGACAGCAGCCGAGCCCTGGCGCATCAGACAAATAAGATCAATCATTTATGGAATTATGCTAATTAGGCCTGCATTCATCTACCCATCACACTTCACACAGAGAGCAAAGACTGTGATGCGTTTCCTGCGGGAGTTTTGAGTGTCTTTCTGATGCATGTTGGTTGTATCTGCACTCTGTGGACCGATGTGACCTAAAATCAGTCAAAGCACAGATTTACAGATCTAGATCTTGCTCTCCTCATGTAAAGGATGTAGGTCAGTAAGAGCTGTGTGTAAATCTCACTCCCCTGGCCTCAAGAGGTGCACTAGCGACTGACGCTAGGCTGCTGTCTTTAGCTTTCTTGTTAGCGTGCCCGCCTCCCACGTCGGAGACCCCGTCTCGATTCCCGCTCGGAGGGGGGCGAGTAGGACTGGTTACATTTGGTGCCGTGACCCGGATGGAGTGGGGGGTGAGTGTAACAGACATAGGCCAGTAAGAGCTGTGCGTGCAAACCTCATTCACCTGGCCTCAAGATGCACACTAGTGGCTGATGCTAGCGGCTGATGCAAGAGGCTGCTGTATTTACCGTCCTTGTTAGCGCCCGTCTCCAATGCCAAAGACCCCGGTTCGAGTCCCGCTCGGAGCAGGGCGAGTAGGACCTGAAGGGTTAGATAAACCTCACCCCCTGGCCTCAGCTAACGGCTGCGGCCTTTAGCGTCTTTGTTAGCATGCCCGCCTCCCACACCAGAGACCCCGGTTTGAATCCCACTCTGAGCGGGTTGAGTAGGACTGGTTACATTTGGTGCCGTGACCCGGATGGGAGTGGGGAGGTCAATGTAAAGGACATAGGCTAGTAAGTGTTGTGCGTGTAAACCTCACTCCCTTGGCCTCAAGAGGCACACTAGCGACTGACACCCGTTTCGAATCCTGCTCTGAGCGGGTTGAGTAGGACTGGTTACATTTGGTGCCGTGACCCGGATGGGAGTGAGGTTTTAGGGGGGTGAGTGTAATGGACATAGGCCAGTAAGAGTTGTGTGCGTAAACCTCACTCCCCTGGCCTCGAGGGGCACACTAGCGGCTAATGCTAGCAGCTGCGGCCTTTAGTGTCTTTGTTAACGCCCACCTCCCACGCCAGAGACCCTGGATCGAATACCACTTGGAGCGGGTCGAATAGGACTGGTTACATTTGGTGCCGTGACCCGGATGGGAGTGGGGGGTCAGTGTAATGGACATAGGCTAGTAAGTGTTGTGCAGGGAAACCTCACTCACTTGGCCTCAAGAGGCACACTAGCGACTGACACCCGTTTCAAATCCTGCTCTGAGCGGGTTGAGTAGGACTGGTTACATTTGGTGCCGTGACCCGGATGGGAGTGAGGTTTTAGGGGGGTGAGTGTAATGGACATAGGCCAGTAAGAGTTGTGTGCGTAAACCTCACTCCCCTGGCCTCGAGGGGCACACTAGCGGCTAATGCTAGCAGCTGCGGCCTTTAGTGTCTTTGTTAACGCCCACCTCCCACGCCAGAGACCCTGGATCGAATACCACTTGGAGCGGGTCGAATAGGACTGGTTACATTTGGTGCCGTGACCCGGATGGGAGTGGGGGGTCAGTGTAATGGACATAGGCTAGTAAGTGTTGTGCAGGGAAACCTCACTCCCCTAGCCTCAAGAGGCACACTAGCGACTGACACCCGTTTCAAATCCTGCTCTGAGCGGGTTGAGTAAGACTGGTTACATTTGGTGCCATGACCCGGATGGGAGTGGGGGGGTCAATGTAACGGACATAGGCTAGTAAGAGTTGTGCGTGTAAACCTCACTCCCTTGGCCTCAAGAGGCACACTAGCGACTGATGTTAGCGGCTGCGGTCTTTAATGTTTTTGTTAACGCCCACCTCCCACGCCAGAGACCCTGGATCGAATACCACTTGGAGCGGGTCGAATAGGACTGATTACATTTGGTGCCATGACCCGGATGAAAGGGGGGGGGGGGGGGTCAATGTAACGGACATAGGCTAGTAAGAGTTGTGCATGTAAATCTCACTCCCTTGGCCTCAAGAGGCACACTAGCGACTGATGTTAGCGGCTGCGGTCTTTAATGTTTTTGTTAGCTCCCGCCTCCCACGTCAGAGCCCCGTTTCGAATCCCGCTCGGAGCGGGTCGAATAAGTCTGGTTACGTTTGGTGCTGTGACCCAGATGGGAGTGAGGGGTCAGTGTAACGGGCATAGGCTAGTAAGTATTGTGCAGGGAAACCTCACTGCCCTGGCCTCAAGAGGCACACTAGTGACTGACACCCGTTTCGAATCCTGCTCTGAGCGGGTTGAGTAGAACTGGCTACATTTGGTGCCGTGACCCGGATGGGAGTGAGGTTTTAGGGGGGTGAGTGTAATGGACATAGGCCAGTAAGAGTTGTGTGCGTAAACCTCACTCCCCTGGCCTCAAGGCGCACACTAGCAGCTGACGCTAGCGGCTGCGGCCTTTAGTGTCTTTGTTAGCGCCCACCTCCCACGCCAGAGACCCTGGATCGAATACCACTTGGAGCGGGTCGGATAGGACTAGATAAACACTAAAAAGCCAATAGACACCTTCAGGGAGAAATGATGCTGCAGCACTGTTAGTCTAAGAGGTGCAAAAGAGTCGGATGAATATAAAACATGAGCCAGAATATCAATAGGGTCATCACCTGATAAAAACAAATCACGGTGTAAAACTGTCTCATGGATTTACAGCAGCAGCTCAACCCATAATCCTTCTGAAGAACACCAGACATTAATCTGAAAAAGCTCTGCACATGTCCCATATTGAATGATTGATTAGAAACCACATATACTATCATAACAAATCAAAGTTCCACCACTGTCCCATTGTACTACCACAGTACTTGTGAGTTAGGATCGAAAGCACCTCTTGCACTGCCATATCATGCCACAGTGATGCATTAGATAATGATATTGAATATGCAAAAGTCACTTTTAAGAACACCATAGTATATTTTACAGTGTCGACTCACCTTGAGGTAGTCATTTTCCGATCGAAGGTCTTCGATTTCCCTCAGCAGTTCCTCCTGGGCCATTTCCTTGCCCTCCGTTTTGAATTGTGCGTCTTTTTCCGCTTTGCACTCGTCCGCGTGCGCACCGGGCGCAGGTGCAGCCTGAGATCCTCCCGCTCCGAGAGCCAGCGCGCGCACCCGAACCCCGGTTGCTTGCTCGCTCGAACCGGAGCCGCTGCCTGACTCCGCATCGCTACTGGCCGCCGGAACGAGTCTTTGCTCGTCGGACAACGGCTCGGAGGGACAGTCGGACAAATCCGAGCTGCTATCCGTCTGACAGACGCCGCGTGCGGTGGGCACGCGTATCGGGGCCAGCCTTCCCTTGCTCTTGGGGATCTGCGGAGCGGCGGTATCCACCGCTTTGCTCGCCGGCTTCGGCTCGGATGCTGCATGCTGAGTGACCTTAACGGCCTTTTTTGTCGCTGAGGGTTTGATGTTGCTTTTTGCAGGTGCTGATGCGGTTTTGTCCTTCGCGCCCGGGACGGTGCGTCTCGGAACGCGGCTGTGAGGCGTCACCGGTGCGGCGGACGCTTGCTGCTTGTTGAATTTGGGGGATTTTGGCACGATCGGTTTGGCCGTGCGCGAGTGCACATCCTTCAGGACGGGTCTGGCAGGGGACGGCGCGCGGTTTAACCTCTTCTTCTCCACCTGAGGATGAGGATGATGGCTCTGCGGTTTGGTTTCGGAGCCATTGGAGCTCTCCATTATACAACCTGACAGACGGATCCAGCCGCGCGCTTCTGTCTCATCACTTCAGATGGACGCGCGCCCGTAATTCACTTGCCATCACCGCGTCGGTCCTCGTGCTTCCTAACGGAATACGGTGGATGGTGTTGTGTCAAGTGAGATTCTCAATGGTTCTGTGCGTTGGATCAATCCGTCCGTCCATCCCTCCCCCGGGATTACAGCACTCCCATCTCTCCCTACTGTCCTCTCCACCTCCTGGCCGCCTCTCTCTCCCCCCGGCTGACGGGAAAAATCTGCAGCCGCTGCGGTCTGACGCTCCCCGTCCGTGTCTCGGGTCTCGTGGAGCGCATGCGCCTGTTTTTCACACAAAAGCACTGGGCACACCCCTCCTCGCGCTCCGGTACCGGTCAAGCATGCGTGCGTACGCGTGGAGACGCAATGAGTAGGGCACGCGTGCTCACACACATCACTAAAACAGAAACAGAGAGAGGTTTTTTCTTCTTCTTTTTTTTTCTCAAATCATCACTAGATAGGTGTAAATAAAAGAATTACTTCTTGAATCATATTTAAATATGATATATTGTCTTTTTTTTATTTTATGAAAACCAAAATTATAATAAATAAATGTAAACAGAATAGCACAAAACAACACAATTTTACTACTAAACAAAAAAATTGTCATAACTACACACACACACACACACACACACACACACACACACACACACACACACACACACACACACACACACACACACACACACACACACACACACACACATATATATATGCATGCATATATCCATATACACACATACATGCACACACATAGATATGTATGTGTGTGTAGGTATGTATGTGTGTGTATACCGGTATATATATATATATATATATATTAGGGCTGTCAAAAGATTAATCACATCCAAAATAAGAGTTTGTGTTTACATAATATATTTGTGTGTACTCTGTATAATTATTATGTTTATATAAATATTCAAGTATATATTTAAGAAATATTTGCATGTATATACTGTATACATTTATATAATTTATATTATATATAAATATAAATATTTTATATATAAATATAATACATTTTTCTTAAATATATACATGCTTGTGTGTTTTTATATATAAATAATAATTATACACAGTTCACACACATATATTATGTAAACACAAACTTTTATTTTGGATGTGATTAATCGTGATTAATCTTTTGACAGCCCTAATATATATATAGATAGATAGAAACATGCATATATACACACACATATATGTATCTGTGTGTATTTATGCATGCATCTATATGATTATAGATATATATATAATCATATAGATGCATGCATAAATACACACAGATACATATATGTGTGTGTGTGTGTATATATATACACATCTCATACATGCATATATAAACACAAACAAAACATATTACCATCTGATAGTACTACCTTTTTGTTTGAACTTGTGTTTCTAAAATTCCCAGTGCTTAAACTTTATACATACATTTACCAAAATTGATATTTAAAAAACATAAGCTGGATTGCAGTAGTTATTCAGTCAGCTTGTTTATCCAACAGCGCCCTCATACTGTGAGAAGGAGGCAGTGCATCTCTGGAAATAAAAGCGAGATCCCAAACACTGAACAAACAAGAATAAAACATGCTGCTTTGCAAGAATGGATATAATAAAAATGTGCAACAGGAAGTTCGTGCTTACACACAAAAGGAGGAAAAGCACCAGAATGAGAACACACATCTATGTAATAAATATATATCTTTATTTGCACTTCATTAGTTTAAAAATGCCACAAGTTATAAATACCACAAAACTGCTTAAACATGCCAAACTGTTTCAAATAACTAATATCAATGTATTATTCGTACAAAGTAGGCCTATTCTTCTATTTCGCAATGCAATGAGGTTTCATTTTTTTGTTTTTGTAATGTACACTCTAAAAAATGCTGGGTTAAAAATAACCCAAGTTGGGTTGAAAATGGACTAACCCAGCGATCGGGTTGTTTTAAGCAAACATTTAACCCAACCGATGGGTTAAAACAACCCAATTGCTGGGTTAGTCCATTTTCAACCCAACTTGGGTTGTTTTTAACCCAGCATTTTTTAGATTGTAGTAAATACTGCGATTGGCTGAGACTAAACAAAGACTTCTGTACAAAATGAGGCAACACGTATTGCTGCAAAAAGAGAAGTTAAGAGCTTGATGGGTTTACACTTTTTCAATACAACTGATGTGTGAAGTCCCTCTGAGGAAGACAAACTAACCTTCAAACACAGAAACTAAACAAAATATAAATACAAACAAGACAAAAAAGGCGAAAGGTTTGAGAGAGCCCGCCTTGAAAACACAAATGTAGATTTTGTTTGCTGAAATAATGATAAAAGTATAGTGAATCTGACTCCAGATTACAACTACAATCCAAAAGAAAGGATGAATTTGCCAATCCTGCAGAGGAAGAAATGAAAAGCACTTGGTGAAAAGCATCGGAATATCTCATACGGTTACAATACGGCACAAGCCTGCAAACATGAACGTTTTGAGGTTAGTACTACACTCCCCCTAACACTGTTAACACAAAACACACAGGTTTAGGTTGGTTATAACCTTTCAAAGGACACACGGTTCAAAAAGAAGTTACATTTGAAAAATAAATGAAGTTATTATACTAATACAGAACAAAAAAAGCTATTTTTCACCTCGGCAGCAGACAATAGTCTCTCAAAAGGTTTCTGACGAGAATGTTAACGCGTTACAAACAACGCAAACACACTTCCACTACACGCGTACATCATCTTTCTATTATTTGACGTACAGTGAATATCATTAAACCTGTCCAGAACATTTACAGGTCATATTTCACCCCAAACAGAAAAATGTCAAACTATACTTTGCAAGACAATGAAGATTATGACATTATTTTGAAAGAAAATTAAGCACATTTCCACCCACATCACAGTAATGAGAAACACAAGTATGCATTATATTTGGTAATATTTGTTGTACTGCAATTCTGTTTGCCATTATAAACAATAATATCTTCGTAAAAACCGAAACTAATATTGACAAAATCTATATCTTTCGAACGCTTACAAACTCTAGTTTTCATATTCGGTGACAGAGGAGCAATAATTTATTAATTTGCAACAAGGCAGGTTCAGACTTTTATTTTGAAATAAACGCGAAAAATCATGAAAGATTGGTAGAATCCTGTTTGTTTTCGTGCCAAGAGCTCAAAAGATAACATCCATTCATTTTTTTTAATTTTTATAAAAAGGTCTGAAAATGTTTTAAAATTAAAAATAAAATAGATTCGCCATGTGATGGGGTGGCGAGCTATAATGCACATACATGTTCTTTTTATGTGTTTATTAGAGGTTGAATATAAATCAAATACTGCCAAACTGCCCATACTACTTCTGAATGGGATGTCTACTTCATCAATTATGGAAATATATGGCTCAGATTACTAACACCATATATGGGAATGGAGGCGCCCTTAAGGCTTGTTCACACCGGGATGATTTTCGCACGCGTTTATCGCCGACGTTTAACGCCTCGTGACTAAACAAAGGGCGCCAATGTGAGTGTGCACACCGACGCCAGGCGTAAAAGCCTAATGAAAAAAAAATGCCTTGGGTTTGTTTCTTTATTTTGACGCGGCGCGTTAAAAACTGGCCGACCAATGAGATCGGCGCTTTAGTTCACGTGCCTGGAGCTGCTGAAGTTACAGTAAAATACCACTTGGTGGCGCTCATGCACATAACGGTCTTGCCGAGCACACATTGATACGACGAAGAGTAAGTAGACAACAAAGAAGATGAGCTGCTAATACTGCTTTTCCTAGTTAGCAAAAAGTGTGTGAATGGTTTTGGCAAGCACGTAAATACTGTCTCTCTTCTTCTTCTGTGTGACAAGCGAGAGTCAGAAGCGTAAAGTGCCGCAGCACCACCTTGTGTACCGGGAGCGCCATCTACTGAATTTACACGTTCACTCGGCGCATCGCCAGTGAAAATTGCTTGGGCGTAAACACAAAGACGCGCCAGAAAACATTTAGAAAAATGCTGGCGTTAAGCGCGCGCGCTAATCGTCCCGGTGTGCACAGGCCTTTATATGGTCTGTAATGGAGCTTGGTTCATCTAGCGAAAAATCTTCCTGAAAGCTCATTTTTTGAGATATCAACCTAAAATATAGGCTCTGATTTTCTTGCAGTTTTAGAGTAAAACATGCTATAAAATATATTATATAAAATATAAACAATTATATTTTAACATTTTAACAAACTTTCACAAAGTTTTTTTCGATTTCTCTTTTTTTGATAATTTATTAGTATTAATTAAATGACGTAATTAGAAGGTCGGGGGGGGGAAGGGTGCTTAACTGTCATAAAAAATAATGTCAAATATAGCAATATATTTTTAAGCAAAACATATTTTTCTTTTAATTTTGGGGTCGGATATGTATGGAAGCTTGTTTCCGCCACAATATATATATATATAAAAAATGTGACCTTTTTCCTCATAATTCTGACTATTTTTCTCAGAATTGTGAGTTATAAACTCGCAATTGCGAAAGAAAAAAGTTTATAACTTTATAACTCGTAATCCTGGCCTTTTATCTCACAATTGTGAGGAAAAAAGTCAGAATTGTGAGATGTAAGCTCACATTGTGAGATAAAAAGTCACAATTATCTTTAAAAATGTTTTATTCTGTGGTGGAAACAAGCTCTCATAGGATATGACCCGAACATATTTTCATGAAATTCGCCCAATAAGTGAATAGTTTTTTTGTTCCAGACGCTCAATAACACTGTCACTGCTCTATATTCAAGGAAAGTCGCTATGAAAAAGGCATCATATTCCCAAAAACTCATTGCTACTGCATATCTGAAGCCAACAAGTCAGTTCAGTTAAAATAGCGTTTCCAATCTAACGCCTGTTATAAAGTTTTGTAATATTACACAACTAAATCATTACTACAGTCCTTCATCTAACACAGGCAAATAACTCAATCCAACGTAAATCCAGTGAATCAGTGTTCTTCCAGGAACACAGAGGCATAGTGATGTTGAGATGAAGAGAACAAGTGTACTTCAGTTAGTGAAGCTGTCCGAGTATCGAAACGATCCTCTTAAATGTCCCTTTTTATGCTCTCCACGGAGAAATAGCCCTTTTGGCGAGAGCATTTCAGTTCTGCCATCCAGATCCAGCGAATAAAACAATCAACACAGTCTGTGCGACACCCGATTAATGACCTTTCTTTATTCTACTCAAGTTAAATGACACTGAAAGAGGGCTACTAAATAACAAAACTCTGAAAGGTTAATCTTCTGTACACAGGTCCTTCACTAACGTTTTGCATTTTAGCTGTTCGTAAACTAGCTGTGAATGGATTGTAGTGCAAAACACAACGGATAACACAAAACCCAACCTCATAAACAGTAACAATGATAGAACGTAAGGCATATGGACATTATAAATTTCAACCCCAACCACGCTGGCGATTAATAATGGGCCGAACAAACCACCTCGCAAACACACAGCCGAAATTTGGCATGAAATGCAGAGCCACTTCGCTTTCAATGCCGAATCGATTTGGAAAAGAGCTTTTTAATTTGAGACCGGGAACGGTTTCCATTTAGAAATGCCAGAAATGAAAGTGAAAAAACAAGGGTAGAGTATCCGTCGTCTTGTTTCAGCTAAAATGTAAACTACATATCAATAGGAGTTGATGGGTTATGACATACGTTTGTACACATATCATGCGTGTTTGTGTAGCAGTATCCGATAGGAAAGGCACGTGTCAGATCAACGCAATCATGTGCTTCCCAGAAATGAGGTAGTGTATGTATGGGCCGTCAAAAAGAAATGCATCTATGTGTGTGTGATGAAACGGATGTCCTTTATTAGCAAAATATGGACTAGAATTAATCGCACAGTCTATCATTTGTGTGTAATGTACAGCGAGGGATGATTAAATGTGATATTGAGTGTTTCTCTGGTAATCCAGGCCATCATCTCATAAAACATTCGGACTGGTGTCTCAAGCTCATTGGCCTGAGGGCATCACGACATGGACCCCTGGTGGCGGGAGTCTGTAACAGCATGTGTTGGGTTATAAGAGGGAAGGAGGTGTTGGGTTTCTAAATAAAGCATGAACCGAGTCTCAACAGCAGCGCATGCGAGGCGGAGGCAGCTCTGGTGGGATTTCAGGTTCAGGCTGAAGGGACAGGACACTGTTGGACAGCTCTCTACTGGGGACTTCAAGTGGCATCTGTGGAAAGACAACATTTTGTAAGATTATATAAGATGTTATAGACTCATTGCACACAAAAATGGCAAGCTCTTGATCAAAAGAGATGCCAATGAGGGCTGCACGATTAATCTGGAAAAAAAGAAAAAAAAAGAAAAGCTTGTGCTCTGAGTTTGGGTTGCCTAAAATGTGCATTTATGAACGCAACATGCACCGACCATCTTCCCTAACTTGTAACGAGTTGTCAACAAAAGAGAAGCTTTAAAGGGATAGTTCACCCAAAAACGAATTTTTTATGTTTATCTGCTCACCCCCAGGGCATCCAAGATGTAGGTGTCTTTGTTTCTTCAGTAGAACACAAATGAAGATTTTTAACTCCAACCGTTGCAGTGTGATAGTCGTATAATGCATGTCAATGGGGATATTTTAGAGTATGAGAGCAATGAGAGTAAAAACACATAGACATACGAATCCTCATTAAACCATGCGGCTCGTGGCGACACATTGATGTCTGAAGACACGAAACGATCGGTTTCTGCGAGAAACACAACAGTATTTATGTTATTTTTGTACCTCTTATCAGATTAATGTCATCTAGTATTCCCAGCGCCATAACTTCCAGCGAATAAGGTCAAAATACTGGCGCGATCAAAGATATATATACGTAGATGCCTCATTCGACTGATCCGCGCAGGCACTAATGAGGAATCTATGAATATATCTATGATCGCGCCGGTATTTTGCATGTATTTTGACCTTATTCGCCGGAAGTGATGGCGCGGGGACGGCTGATGCAGAGCCATAGAAAAAGATGAAATACATCTTTAAATATGGATATTTCCTTACACAAACGCATCGATTCGCTTACGTTTCAGACAAAATAACCAATAACAAATTAAGGACATACACAAACATAGTAAAAATAGAATATACAATGCAATAAATATAATAAAACTATGAAGAAATTGTCAGGATTATGCTTTGTCCAATATGTTAGCTGGTTTCTTGTGTGATCTATGCTGTGTTCAAAATCGCCCCATATACCCTCATTCACAAGTCCCTACATTAGTCCACTAATGAAGTTCACTTAAAGTGAATGAAAATAAGTGAGAGAATTCCACTGAGCGTACATTGGCTGTAGCCTTTTCATTTGTACAGAGAGTCTGGCCACTCTCCATTGACAAGCGTTAACTTCCTTGAAGACGGGTACTCTGTTGAAGTTTAAAACTATTGGATCTGCCCAGAGCCACTCTGGATCTGCCATAACCAATCGCTAACGTTTGGTCGTGACGTATGTCATGCGCCGTTCGCCTCTGTTCCACACATGGAAATTCGTAAAGATAAATGTGCAGCCACCTCAGTGATAAAACCTAAAACTTGTGCATTCGGATTGGGATTTATTCACAGTGGAGGGGAGAGTTTTGGGATCGGGAACGCGCTGCTCACGTGGTCCGTGACATGATTGTATGCTGTAAATAAAATGTCATATGCTTGTTATGATAAGAATAAATGCTGCCGTAAATAACGGCCCAATTCAAATGTTTACGTGCTTTTCTTCTTTTTATTTTTTGAGCGGTGATGAAATATTTTGCTCTTGTAAACACTTGCCAGAATTTAAAGAAATACAAGTCTAGAAATGCATCCAAATGACAGCGAAGCGCAACCTTACGGTGCTCTGCAGGGGTCAAAAAGGATATAAACAGTGAATTTTGAAGTGATATATTCTTGAAAACTCAGAGATGTAGATTCGGACAGCAATTAAATTACCACAGGACCTTGGTGTTTGTCTAAAACAGTAGGTAATTCGGCCGGGGAATTTTACGCGGGTGGTGGGAGACGAACGGCAATAAAATCACTGACTAGCCCCTGTAAATGATGACAATACCTCCCGACCCCACGAGAAGCAATTACCGCCTGAATAGGGCTTCAGACAACTCCTTCACCACTAACGGAGCGAGCTGGAAAGGCTTTAACTTCTGGATATTCGGCAGCGGTGCCACAACGGAATAAATGGCTTCGCTCGCATCTTTCTCCGCCACCATTACTGAACTACAACTCAAACTAGTGCACAACATCAACGTCATCGCTCTCAGCCACTCCCTCTGTTCGCTGATTGGACTGGTAAAAATTTGTTCGGAGAAAACCTAAGTATATACCGCAGTCCCAGACGGAGTAAAAGGGCGGAGCCAGGCTACATCGGCTGTACACAATGGGATTGAATGAGTGCACTCGGTAACTTTCATTATGGTTTTGGACAGCACTACAAATGGCTGTCCCCTCAAATAGTGCCCTATTTAAGGGTAGTTTAAGGGTAGTTCTAGTTTTTTCCCTTGATTAATCATTCCCTTCATCTGTCATTCAATTAATTAGCTCATTTTGTCTGGTATATATATTCTCCCTGTTTTATTCAGTTCTTTGTCCTGTCTCGTCAGTGTTTTATGTGGTTGTAGTATTCTGCTTCCTGAGTTTTCCTTGCCTGTTGGATTTATAATAATTTGTTACATTTATAGCACTTTTCTAAGTACTCAAAGCACTTTATATAGAAGGGGGGAAATCTCCTCAACCACCACCAATGTGCAGCACCACCTGGATGATGCAACGGCAGCCATATTGCGCCAGAACGTCCACCACACACCAGCAGCCAATCAGAATATGGGGATGATTAAGAGGCCATGATGGACAGAGGCCAATGGGCAAATCTGGCCAGGATGCCGGGGTTACACCCCTACTCTTTATCGAAGGACATCCTGGGATTTTTAATGACCACAAGAGTCAGGACCTCGGTTTAACATCTCATCTGAAGGACGGTGCTTGTTACAGTATAGTGTCCCCATTACTATACTGGGGTGTTAGGACCCACACAGACCACAGGGTGAGCGCCCCCTGCTGGCCTCACTAACACCTCTACCAGCAGTTTTCCTAGTTGATCTCCCATCCAGGTACTGACCAGGCTCAGCCCTGCTTAGCTTCAGTGGGAAACCAGTCTTGGGCTACAGGGTGGCCCCCTGTACATTTTTTTATTTTACATTGAATGTTACAATATTTTTGTTAAATATTTTTATTTGAAAATGATAATAGTTATTATTATTATTATTATTTCATATTCACATGAATATTTAAATCACACAAATATGCAACACTACAAAGAAGCAAAGAATCGTGCAGCCCTAATGGGGAATGAGGAAGACATAATAAATAATTATATTCATAAAAATGACTGCATTTGCTAAAGTTTGTGGCATCATCTTAAGATATTCAAAGTTTTTGTTCAGTATGTAAATGGATTATCTCGTCTGCTTTGGTCTGCTAAATGTCATGTACAAAACAATCTGCTGTTGATAACATGCTGGTTAGACGGTTCCTTCCTGTCTAAGTGGGCGGTTCTTGGCCATAAGAAACTGAAAAGTGGGTCTGACTTTATGCCAATAGTCAAATTCTGGCTCTGCAAGTTTTTTGACATCCTAAAATCTTTTTAGCTCTTAATGATACTATTTGAGCCAGAAACACCCATGATAGCTAATGAATGCCACATTCTCAGTCAAACTCACTATATTTCATCAAATGTTTTAAAGTGAGCATTGTGGTGGTCAAAGAATTCATCAAAAGACAGCAGTTCCGCTTACCTTACTCAAAATGTCATCAACTAGTTTAAGGAATATCTCATCCACATTAAAGTTATCCTTGGCACTGGCCTCACAGAAGCGCATCCCTGAAATCCGTGAAGCAAACTGCCAAAAGAAGAGAAAACAAAGTATTTTATTTCAGTGACGGTTCTCCTGAATGGGCTAAATATTCACATAATTAAATATTTGTTACTTTTCAAATCAGAGCCTCATTCTCTTCTAGAATGGTAACACACCTAGCTATTGTATGACTTCAGAAGATGTATGGACTGCTTTTATGAGACTCTTGAATGACACTGGATCGAGTAAATATTGTTTGGGTGAACTAAAGTGTGTTCTTACACACACATAGAGTTAGTTTTAGTCTCAGTGGGTTTGGGAAGGTTGGCGGAGACATTATTTAGTGCATTCAAAGAATCTCTTTGTGGGGCCCTCAGGATAATTGTCCCCGTGTCCAGGGCTTTGGACGGACTGTAAGACACAGAGTTGTTCAGCATCTTCCTCCACCAAACTAAATGTCAAGGTAAACCTGAGACAGCATTATACAGCTGGATTTAAAATACTACATTTAGGTTATACAGAGCTAAAAATAGGAGCTTTGTGTCTCATAGGAAAAAGACATTAGCTAGTAATATTTGCCACACCATCGGTTACACCCAGTGTTGTTATTCATAACTTAAACTAAAACTATTAAAAAGTTGTTTGTTTTCGGTAATGGAAAAACGCAGATTAAAGGGGTCATATAATGATCATGTTTTCCTTTTCCTTTAGTGTGTAATGTAGCTGCTCATGTATAAGATCTGCAAAGTTACAAAGCTCATAGTCTCCCACAAATGGATTTATCCTATCCACCAGAGGACACTGATCCAGAGTGGAGCGGTTCAAATTACTCACGGTTCGGTCTATATCACGGTTTCGGTACTGTTTGGTATGTGCTTTGATTAGGGTAACTAGGACATTTGTCAAATAAAAATAAACAAAATAAGAACAAATAATCAAACTACAAGCAACAGCGCAAATACATACAATAGAGCAAAGATGCTTATAAAATAAACAGTGCTTTTCAGGTTTTTCAGGGATCTAAGTGGTTTTCAGGTACAGAAATTGAATAAAATAATCAAATATAAAATAACACAGCACATATTAATCTTCCCTGTATAAATTAAATAAAGATTAATCATTGTTGAAGTTACAAAAGCTATTCAGTCAAGAGCCGTGAGTGATTTCTTTGTCATTTGTTTTTTGATTAAAGGTCCCGTTCTTCGTGATCCCACTGTTCAAACTTTAGTTAGTGTGTAATGTTGCTGTTAGAGCATAAATAATACCTGTAAAATTATAAAGCTCAAAGTTCAATGCCAAGCGAGATATTTTATTTAACAGAAGTTCCCTTTCAAAGCCTACAGCGAACGGCCGGCTTGGACTACATCCTGGTACTTCCTGCTTTAATTACATCAGCAGAACAGACTAACCTCCGCCCACAAGAATATGCGAAAAAAGGGGGCGTGGTCTTGTTGCTGTCCCACGTGGAGAAGAGGAAGTGTTGCGTGGAGAAGACGAGGAATTGTTGCGTTTGAGTGTGTTTGTCGCCATGTCGTCGAGACGCTGTTATTTTCATCCCGGAGTCAAATCACCTTTGTTTGGCTTTCCCAGGGACGCTGTAGAGATCATTAAGCGCATACATCTCCCGTTAAGAGGCGTGACCTTTCCATGCAAGTTACGTGCGCTAAGCTGCTGTCAAATCACAACACGGGAACCGCTGGCACAATCAGAACTCGTTACGTATTTCTGAAGGAGGGACTTCATAGAACAAGGAAGTCATCAGCCGTTTTTAGGACAGTGAAAACAGCGGTATACAGATGAGTAAATTGTGTGAAAAATACTGTTTTTTTACACGCGAAACATGAACACATGTTATATTGCACACTGTAAACACAATCAAAGCTTCAAAAAAACACGAAGAACGGGACCTTTAACATTAAAAACAGACAGCAGAAATGGGCTTCTTTCCCTTTGAGAAATAATACACAGATTCAGTACATACTTTTACAAATGAACACATGTCTTTATCGAGTGTTTACGTTTTACTTGAGACATAACCTACTACGTTTTCTAGGTTTACTCGCCAAGATGGGAATGTAGATGTTTTTTGTGAGAATTTGTCCGTTCAAGCGCAATACTTGAAAGAGAACTAAATATTTGTGTGCTATCTGCGACGTGCCGTGTGCGCGCTTCAGATGACACACAACCCCCCACACACACACACCCACCCACCTTCTCTCAGGGTGCGCAAGTACTCTTTCATGTCCTGCTCTTGAATGTTTAAACTGGCAAGGTTTAAATGAGTTTAGTTTAAACACAAATAGCAGCGTGTGCTGTTCAGGTCTCACCTGTGCTCGCGTGCTATCAACACCTGGTCATGTTCGAGCAGACAGCACTTGCACTCAAGAGTGACTGTTTTGTCCATGCTTTTTGATCATCGCTGTTGTAAGGTATTGTAAGGAAGCCAGAATGTGTATCCATCGACAGAAACATACATTAACATAACTCGGGTCTGTGTGTTTTACACGTAATTTTCAACACACTATATGATAGATGCAAATTGAGTGCTTATATTTACAAAATGAGCAAAAATAAGCCCTTTTAAATAAAGATCCATGTTTAATTAAAAAAGAATTCACAAATCTAAATGAAAATGTTTAGTGAAATTAGGAAATATTTAAGAGATTGTTAATTTAGTTGTATACATGTGTGCATATATTTTGTTCTCATGTCACAAGTAATATCAAGGTTTACTGAGTTTTACACAATTCTTTTGTAGTGTGGTTTTCGGTGAAGTGTACTAAAATAAATATACCTGTGTACATTAGCCCACTTCTTCTCAACGCTTTATCCTGATGGCTTATAAAACTATTACTCCGAGTCGCCCTCTGTTGTTTCAAAGAATGGTACAACGACAAGCGTGTCAAGTATAAACGCCTTGTCTGCTTGGGGAGGAGCGCGGTCAGTCAGCGGAGGCTCGCAATGCAGAGCCAGGCGAAAGTACAAACAAGGCTTAAGGAGCGGGAAGTCCTGAAAACAGACGCCGGGTTGCTTTATTTCTTCTCGATATGTGAGCAACATTGGTGTTTCACAGAACTAACATATGCTGCTATTCATTATCATTTTTAAAGTACTTCAATATTTAATGCATGTATGAATAAATCTGGCAAGTTTTTATGATAGTCACCATTTAAATGTTTATATTTAAAAAAAAACGAATTGGAGTAGAAATATGATTATGTAATTGTAAAGTTAATTATAACTTTATCCTGACCTGCCGTGTCCCTGCAATTATTCAGAGTTATTAGACTCACATAACATTCAGAGTGGAGAATAAAAAAGTGTGTGTGATTTGTATACAAATCAGTAAATTCTTACCTTGAAAAAAATATAGGAGGTGCGCTACAATGTTCTGTTTATTCATCAACTGAAAACAGGATGACTAATCGATTCTCGGGATTTAAGAATCGATATCGGTTTGTAAAAATGAGAATTGATTAAAATAGAGAAATCTATATTTTTTGCCCAGCCCTAATAATATATAAATATATATATATATATATATATCAATTTTGTTTCTGGTGTCCTTTGACGGCTCTTTGGTCTTGGCCATAGTGGAGTTTGGAGTCTGACTGTTTGAGGCTGTGGACAGGTGTTTTTTATACTGATATCGAGTTCAAACAGGTGCCATTAATACAGGTAACGAGTGGAAGACAGAGGAGCCTCTTAAAGAAGAAGTTACAGGTCTGCGAGAGCCAGAAATCTTGCTTTTTTTGTAGGTGACCAAATACTTATTTTCCACCATAATTTACAAATACATTCTTTAAATATCAGAAAATGTGCTTTTCTGGATTTTTTTTTCTCATTCTGGCTCTCATAGTTGAAGTGTACCTATGATGAAAAATACAGGCCTCTCTCTTCTTTTTAAGTGGGAGAACTTGCACAATTGGTGGCTGACTAAATACTTTTTTTGCCCCACTGTGTATGTATGTATGTATATACATATATGTGTGTGTGTATATTATATATATATATATATATATATATATATATATATATATATATATATATATATATATATATATATATATATATATATATATACATATATATATACATATATATATATATATATACACATACACACACACACACAGTGAGGAAAATAAGTATTTGAACACCCTGCTATTTTGCAAGTTCTCCCACTTGGAAGACATGGAGGGGTCTGAAATTGTCATCGTAGGTGCATGTCCACTGTGAGAGACATAAACTAAAAAATCCAGAAATCACAATGTATGATTTGTTTAGCTATTTATTTGTATGATACAGCTGCAAATAAGTATTTGAACACCTGTCTATCAGCTAGAATTCTGACCCTCAAAGACCTGTTAGTCTGCCTTTAAAATGTCCACCTCCACTCCATTTATTATCCTAAATTAGATGCACCTGTTTGAGGTCGTTAGCTGCATAAAGACACCTGTCCACCCCATACAATCAGTAAGAATCCAACTACTAAAATGGCCAAGACCAAAGAGCTGTCCAAAGACACTAGAGACAAAATTGTACACCTCCACAAGGCTGGAAAGGGCTACGGGGAAATTGCCAAGCAGCTTGGTGAAAAAAGGTCCACTGTTGGAGCAATCATTAGAAAATGGAAGAAGCTAAACATGACTGTCAAACTCCCTCGGACTGGGGCTCCATGCAAGATCTCACTTCGTGGGGTCTCAATGATCCTAAGAAAGGTGAGAAATCAGCCCAGAACTACACGGGAGGAGCTGGTCAATGACCTGAAAAGAGCTGGGACCACCGTTTCCAAGATTACTGTTGGTAATACACTAAGACGTCATGGTTTGAAATCATGCATGGCACGGAAGGTTCCCCTGCTTAAACCAGCACATGTCAAGGCCCGTCTTAAGTTGGCCAATGACCATTTGGATGATCCAGAGGAGTCATGGGAGAAAGCCATGTGGTCAGATGAGACCAAAATAGAACTTTTTGGTCATAATTCCACTAAACGTGTTTGGAGGAAGAAGAATGAGTACCATCCCAAGAACACCATCCCTACTGTGAAGCATGGGGGTGGTAGCATCATGCTTTGGGGGTGTTTTTCTGCACATGGGACAGGGCGACTGGACTGTATTAAGGAGAGGATGACCGGGGCCATGTATTGCGAGATTTTGGGGAACAACCTCCTTCCCTCAGTTAGAGCATTGAAGATGGGTCGAGGCTGGGTCTTCCAACATGACAATGACCCGAAGCACACAGCCAGGATAACCAAGGAGTGGCTCTGTAAGAAGCATATCAAGGTTCTGGCGTGGCCTAGCCAGTCTCCAGACCTAAACCCAATAGAGAATCTTTGGAGGGAGCTCAAACTCTGTGTTTCTCAGCGACAGGCCAGAAACCTGACTGATCTAGAGAAGATCTGTGTGGAGGAGTGGGCCAAAATCCCTCCTGCAGTGCAAACCTGGTGAAAAACTACAGGAAACGTTTGACCTCTGTAATTGCAAACAAAGGCTACAGTACCAAATATTAACATTGATTTTCTCAGGTGTTCAAATACTTATTTGCAGCTGTATCATACAAATAAATAGTTAAAAAATCATACATTGTGATTTCTGGATTTTTATTTTTAGATTATGTCTCTCACAGTGGACATGCACCTACGATGTCAATTTCAGACCCCTCCATGATTTCTAAGTGGAAGAACTTGCAAAATAGCAGGGTGTTCAAATACTTATTTTCCTCACTGTATAAATATATATATATATATAAAAATAACACCAGTCTCACCCTCTCAGCTTGTTGTCGTGAGATGGCGCGATCAGACTCGCAGTCCAGTTTGTTCCCAACCAATAAGAGCTCAGCATCCTCTGAAGCATACTGCACAGAACCAAAACAAGTTCACTTGGTGGGGAAGAAGAGATTTGCTGCACAACAGAAAATGAATCAGTGTGTTTGATCACCTTGTCTATCATCTTCATCCATTTAGGCAGGTCTTCAAAGGTTTCCTGCTTGGTGATGTCGTAGACCAGCACGATGCCTTTTGCGCCGCGGTAATACGCTGAAGTGATGCTGTTAAACCTCTCCTGACCTGCCGTGTCCCTGCAATTATTCAGCGTTATTACACTCACATAACATTCAGAGTGGAGAATAAATCATACGCTAGACTATGAGAGGAAGAGCGTTGATTTAACAGTGAAATGTGTCTCTATAATCACAGGCGGTTGGAGGGGAGCAGCTGAAAAAGTAAGAGGGATTTGTGAAGCCAGCTGAAAAAGAAAGTCAATTTGTTTTCATTTTTATAATAGATTACAAAGACAAACAACATGCACACATGAATCACTCACAATAAGAACAGGAAGGTTCATTACGTACATGATTAGCATGTGATCATATTTGCTTTACCAAGTGCTTTTACTTTATATCCAAAAGAGATTCATACATCTCAGCAGTCTTTCATGAGAAGATTTTTCACATCATGATTCAAAGGAAAAAGAAAAACATTACTGCACATGACAGATGTTTATCTCCTCGTTTTTACTGTACCTTATCCACCCTAGTCTGGCTGCATTTTTCCAAAACAGGATATGATGTCGCAAAGATGACCGGTGAGGCGTCACATGTCAATGAGCAGTTAAGACGGACAGTGAAGGAGCCGTGGATGCTGGGTAGCTGGACGTGAGCGGACATGTGTTACAGACGTGACGTTCAAAAGCAGACATCTGCAGAAGTGTGTTGTGAGAGAAGCCGGCGTGTTCCAGAGTTAAAAGGAAAGAAAATAATCATAAAGTGGGTGTGGGGGGGGGGGTTAGTATTAGTTTGTGATCAGTTAGTAGATGACTGACCCAGACTCCACTGGAACAATGAAATAAAGATTACGGTAGTTTACACTAATACAGAACAGAATAGCGTAGAATAGAACTTCTAAAATAGTATAGAACCGTAAAACTACATAGAACGGAACTAGGGATGTTCATGATTAATCCAGGATTGATTCATTGTTGTACTTAATTCAAATAAAGCAGCAGTCCGTAAGTTTTGCCTCTTTGTCACCATCTCTGTTTGAAACCTGCAATTGCAGTTATTTGTTGAATTATCATCTTTATGTGGGTTGTGCATCTGCACGGCTCCCCTTAAAGGTCCCGTTCTTCGTGTTTTTTTGAAGCTTTGATTGTGTTTACAGTGTGCAATATAACGTGTTCATGTTTCGCGTGTAAAAAAAAACAGTATTTTTCACACAATTTACTGATCTGTACACCGCTGTTTTCACTGTCCTAAAAACGGGCTGATGAGTTCCTTGTTCTATGAAGTCCCTCCTTCAGAAATAACTAACGAGTTCTGATTGTGCCAGTGGTTCCCGTGTTGTGATTTGACAGCAGCGTAGCGCACATTGCACGGAAAGGTCACGCCTCTTAACGGGGAGATGTATGCGCTCAATGATCTCTACAGCGTCCCTGGGAAAGCCAAACAAAGGTGATTTGACTCCGGGATGAAAATAACAGCGTCTCGACGACATGGCGACAAACACACTCAAACGCACCACTTCCTCTTCTCCACACAACACTTCCTCTTCTCCACGTAGGAGAGCAACAAGACCACGCCCCCTTTTTTGCGTATTCTTGTGGGCGGAGGTTAGTCTGTTCTACTGTTCTACTGACGTCATTAATGAAGGAAGTACCAGGATGTAGTCCAAGCCGGCCGTTCGCTGTAGGCTTTGAAAGGGAACTTCTGTTAAATAAAATATCTCGCTTGGCATTGAACTTTGAGCTTTATAATTTTACAGGTATTATTTATGCTCTAACAGCAACATTACACACTAACTAAAGTTTGAACAATGGGATCATGAAGAACGGGACCTTTAAGCGCAGATGAATCTAATACTGCATTCACACCAAACGTGAATAGAGCGTCAGGAGCGAGTAATTTCAATGATAAGTCAATGTAAAGACGCATTGGCGATGGACAAGATTCCTCCTCCTTCGTGCGAATGACGCGAATCGACCATCTTGTGCGATACATGCGAGAGATTTTATTTGGTGCTTTTTGTGCATTCGAGCGTTTGAATCGAATTTTCGTCTGACGCCTGAGTTGAAAAATCTGAACTTTGGCGTCAATTCGCGCCGCGTTAACCAATCATACCCCTTTTCCATCAGAATGAACCGGGTGCTAGTTCAGAGCCAGTGCTAATCCCAGTTCTAGTTGGTTCGACTGAGGAGCCTTCTAAGAACCGTTTGCTTTTCCACATGCTGAGAGCCACAACAGAGCCATGTCTTACGTCACTGTATATGTCTCATCTTTCTCAGCAACGCTAGCGAGGCAACGGCAGTGTTGCCAAGTACTTCATCACTGTTGCCGCAGGCTGTTTTTCATGTCCGGGGGTTGAAGCGACCCCAATTGTGATATTTATCCCTGGCAATGCGAATTTTAGTAGGCAACCATGCCAAAAACACATATTTTACCCCCAAATGTGATTTTTACCAGGGAAGCCCCCCTGAAACGCGATTGGGCTTGTTTTGAGTAGCAATTGGGCGGGTTTTGTTGTGAAAACCTGGCAACCCTGGGCAGCGGGAAACACAAACACACCAGGCTTATTCGAGATGCACCGGCGCTGCGCCGACCGATCCACATATGATATAAAAAACCGCATGAGTGAATCAAAAGCATAAGGAATCATATGCTCTCGCTGGACTCGTTATCATACGGCGATCGGTCTGCACAGCACCGCTGCCAACAAGCCTTCCATCAACAATGCAAACTTTGCGTTACTATTGATTCCCATGGCTTTACGATCCTACATCGGCATCAAAACACAACGAAAACACAGCGAATCCAACGCATTCATGCAGTTCGCTGTAATTTGTATAGACGGAGATTACAAACGAGCAGCAGCTGTTAGCTCCATTAGCTGCTATTTCAACAATGGCGGATCTCAAGTTTGTGTTGGTCTTGTTGACCCCGCCCCCAGCGCCTGACGTAATCGGTTCTTACTTCTAGCCCAGCAATGTTTTGGTGCTACTTAAGAACTACTTTTCCTGGCTCGGAGCTGTGGCTTTGGGTGTGGAAACACAAAGATCCGATTTGAAACTAGGCTCTGGCTCCGATCTAGCTCTAGCACTGCCTTGGTGGAGAAGGGGTATCAGGGGCCTGCTTGCTGCTGTCTTGTGGTAAAGTGACGTGATGAGAAACCCTGCATAATTTAAAAATACTACTTATTGTTATTGTGTCACAAAATTTAGTTTTAAGACTTTTTCAGGAGAAAATGTAGTTGTTTAAAGCTCAAATCTGTGGTTTATTTATAAAGAGAGCGCCTATTTAAAAAAAAATTATGTTTTATGACATATTTCTCCTGGAGCGCCTTGAACAAGCGTCTATTTAGCTTCAAACGCTCAGTTTATACGCACGGCCAATTCGCTGTGGACGTGTGAATGGATTCAAAATTTTCAAGCGTCCAACTAGACGCGATAATTTGACGCTCTATTCACGTTTGGTGTGAACGCAGCATAATGTTTTGAGGAGTGTGTGTGGCTGTCATTCATTCACCACACCGGTGTGGATACTGTACTTCAGAATGACAGATTCTACGTCTTGGAAGTACGACCAAAATAAGAATTTTCACTGGAAAATGTCATCTGACCAAGTAACATATCTGCCACTTTTGTTCTGATCAACTGAGAAAAAAGCATTACAATAAATCGCACCACCAACGGTGATTAAATCTAATGACCGCTTAGCTCAGGGGTTTTCAAACTGGGGTCCTCCAGAAGGTTTTAAGGGGTCGCCAGACATTATCAGAGAATAAAAAGACAAAACAAAAATGGTTAAAGTCTACCAAACATTCTAACTGTTTCAGTTCTTTCTTGCTGTAAACATACTTTCCAGAATTGTATATGCTTCCTTTGTATCTTTAGTGAGTTATTCTCACTATAGTCCCCTTTATCTGCTCACTGGGGTTGTAAAGCGGTATTCTTAATGCAATATGTAAGCTGCTTACACACATTTATTGTGAAAGTTGCTTATACAAATTATTTGTCATTGAAAAATGTTCTTCTTCAGGTTTATACATCCAACATTGAGTGTAGCCAATTTATGTTTAGAAACAATAAGTTGTATTTATAATGTCACACATGCTATTTATCTAACAGTTTAAATGTTTTTTCATACATACAAATATATAGATGGATTTTAGGAAGGGGGTCCCTCATAAAAGGTTCATCATATTTGGGGGTCCTTGGCATCATAAAGTTTAAAAAAACCCTGGCTTAGCTCATATCATCTCAAACCGTGCAAATGATTATTATTGTTACACATTGTTCTCAAATTGTTAATGTTAACAGCATCACCATTGCGTGACTACATGTATTTAGTGTGTAATAGCGTTACCGATTTCAATTCTGTACAGTCGAATCTTTTGCTTTTGACTAAGGGTGAATCTCCAGTTGTCACTGATGATTGTCGTTTGGACCTTTCTGGATTACAATCCGCCATCAAAATGATCAATTTAATTATTCCAGCTGCTGTGAGAAAAGGCTATAAATGATCCGCCACCTGCAGCATCCTCACATGCGAGCCGGACTCCTTCTTTATGTATACAGATGTGATGTAATGACAAAGATGAACGGCGGAAGCGCGAATTTCCCGTGGAAACCCACTAGTACCACTCAAGTTTACTGCCATGAATCAGGCTAAGGCAGGGGTCGGGAACCTTTTTTGACCAAAGAGCCATTTTTTCATTTTTGGTTAATGCATTTTTCCAAAAGAGCCACAGTAAAAAATAATATTAAATTATTATTAAAAAACATGTTATTTTTTCCCAATAAAATTTGAACAATAGTAATTATTAGGTCCATAACTAAAAACAAACACATATGCAGCAAACAATAAATAAGTTGCCATATGGAATTAATTGTGCAGGGCTTTGTGAGGTTGAGTTATAAATCCTCTTAGTGTTTGTGAACGCACACAGTGCTTACATCTACTGTGTTTACGTGAATACTCGACTTGACATTTTGATATATTTCTGTAGCCTATTAATTTGACGTGCAGCCGAGGACAAAGCTGTGCTTGTCCGTGTTGCACTCGGAGCATGTGCACAGCATCCTGTCAGTAACTTATCACGCTTTCGCGACTTACCACGCTTTTATAATTTATTTCCGTCAACTGAAATCTGCGTGGATTATCATAAATACACATTTATTTATCACAAGGGTCTCTACGGCAAAAGCGAAAGTACCTGCGAGTGAAATGTTTCGAAATGTCTCTTTTCACAGCAGACCACCAGTTTCAATAAAAGGATATATTAACGTTTATATAGCCTACTTTTACATTTTCGCTGCTGTTCTAAAAATGGTTTTCGGTTACCTTTAACAAGCCACAGCTGCTTGAATCCCAGAGCAGAAGCTGTTACCACAGAAACGTAAGTGGGTATTGATTGCTGTCGCGACTCGTGACACTCGCGAACAGCACTGAACACGCGCGGCCGGTACAACTTGAATATTAACTATTATCATACGTTTCATTAACGGTAGGCTGTACAACAAGGGAATTGTAATTGGCTGCTTTTTTCTGCAGAGAGCGGATCTCTGTTGATGTGTCTCTTTTTTTTTCTATCGATCATTTGTTGGTAAAGGGTGAGAGACCTGAGCCACATTATTTTTGTCAAAGAGCCAGGTGTGGCTCGCGAGCCATAGGTTCCCGACCACTGGGCTAAGGTAAGGAGATGGTTTTGAACACTGGCTTTTGATCATTTTTAACCCAAAAAAGTTACGGACTGCAGCTTTAACTATTGTAATCCATTGTTTTTTATCTATTTTATGATTCGTCTTGTCTATAAAATGAAGCGGACTCAACATTCATAATAAGAAAGTCTCGAATCTGTATTTTCTATAGGCCCTGCATTATCAGTCATAAATGAGTGATCATTTAAACAAACTAAACTGCTAAACAGCCTAAATGTATTAAAAGGGGAAATGCAGATACTCACAGTTTATATTTTATAATTATTTGGAGTCCTCCACATATGCTTTTCTGTATTAATTTTAAATCAGAATCAACCATGGTAATAAAAAATTCCAGAAAATTGGCATCCCAACATAGAACTGAATGAAGCCTGAATAGAACTGTACAGAACAGAATAGACCCAAATGAAATAGAACAAAACAGAAAGCAGTAGAATCAAATAGAATATAACAGAGCCAAACCAAATACAAGAGAATATAATCAGAGCAGAAAAGAAAAGAATCAAATAGAAGAAAAAGAATAGAACCAGAAATGGACACAATGATTGAATAGGAAAGAATCAAACTGAATAGAATAGAATTAACAGCTGACAGCCGGCGGGATAGATAAGGAGCAGGTTAGAAGGGATGTGACATACATTTCAGTTAGTGAGATGATATTAGTGATATCACACTTATAATGCACATATTATCATTCATTGTTGAATTATGGGATGCTGTGAGCGGGTAAATCACAGATTTAAAGGGATAGTTCATCCAAAAATGAAAATTGTGTTATCATTTACTTGTTTCTTTCTTCTGCTGAACACAAAAGATGACATTTTGAAGAATACGGTTAACCAAACAGTTGATTCACCTCATTGACTTCCATAGAATTGAGAGAAATAAAAGTCAATGGGGTCCATCAACTGTTTGGTTACAAATATATTCTTTTGTGTTCAGCAGAAGAAAGAAATTCATGCAGGTTTGAGGGTGAGTAAATGACGACAGAATTTTTATTTTTGGGTGAACTATCCATTTAACGCCACAGTAAAAAAGTGACAAGCTTACTGTAATGCTTTAATAACCCCAGATGTGCTTTCTGGCATCATTTCAAATCTCTGTGAGTTTACTCAATGCCACAGTGTTAGTTAATGTCTGGTTAACTGTACGCAAGCACAGCTGATTCAATCTCAATAGCTACACATGAAAGACGTTTGACTGGGTCTCAGAGACTCCGGTCTGGAATTTATGACTTGATCTCATGTGCTTTTCTGAGACACAGGAAGTGACATGGCGGGCTGAGTCAATGATAAGGACACGGCACTTCCTCTCCACTCACCAGATCTGTAACCTGATCTTCTTTCCTCTCAGCTCCACCGTTTTGATTTTAAAATCCACACCTTCAACATGAGGAGAAATAAGATCAGTCATAAAGTTCATACTTAACACATAATTGAAATCATTAATATTTAATGTACATACAGTCAAAACAACAATTATTCAGACACCAGATATAATGTTTTACTAGTGTGTGCAGGACACTATAGTTCATTTTTATAAGTGAGGAGAGCAAAATAAAGTAAAATATGACATATTATACCCAAAAGATTCTTCATACAGTGACTATCAGTAAAATTGATAAACATTTGGGACCAAAATGATTCAGACACTTTGACCTGAGCATGTTTTGCTGAAGTTTTTTTCTTTAATTGCTAATGTGACCTTTGACACCACAGACTGAACACAATGCAGCATTGCTTGGTCATAGGTTGACCTAAATCGGTATTATCTTAAGCTGCGTTTACATCGAATGCGAATGGAGTGTCTTGAGCGTCAAGTCAATGTAAAGACGCTTTGACGCGCGTCTGGAGGTCCTGGATAGACGCATTTAGCGCGATTGCACCTCATTTATGCGTCCAGTTTGCGAGAAAGAGGCGAATTGAGTGTCTTGTGCAAGTGGTTTTATTTGGTGCTTTTTGTGCATTCACGCGTTTGAAGCGAATTCACGTCTGACGCCCAAGTTGAAAAATCTGAACTTTGGCGTCTGTTCGTGCCGTGTTAACCAGTCACTGATATTGGTAGTGAGCAGTGGAGCTATTTCGCTTCAGACTACACTCGCTTTGGACATGCAAGTGGATTCAAAATGTTCACTCGTCCAACTAGACACAATAAAAGCGAATTTGACACTCAATTCGCGTTCTGTGTGAACGCAGCATTAGCCTGGATGTCAGACGAATTTAGCCCTGCCCACAACATTTGAGGGGAAGATCAGTCTGGACCATAGACTGTGAAAAAATATGGACGTAGTGTCCGTGACGTCACCTATAGGATTCTGAAGAGCCGCTTTGAAGCTCATTGTAGGGTCGAGCTGGCCGTTGCCATCTTGGCAGCGCATCACTCCAGGATAATAGAAAATGGGCAAAGAGGCGGGACGTGGGTGGAGCTGAGGTGACGTGATGACTAACAGACAGCAGATAAATGGCTATCCACCTGTCACTCAAAGTGGCCACGCCCTTAATTATGCAGGACTTTAAGGCTTTATATAATGTAAACTAATGAGTTTTTTTTTTTTAATTCACCCGCCTCACAGTCGTCATGAAGGGCAAAACCACAATTTGTACCAGACTGTGAAAATTTTTTTTTTCTGCTGTAAAGTTGGGCATTTTAACATGAGCTCAATGAGATTCTGCTCCTTCTGGAGTCTGTCTCTAGTGGCCAGGCGATGAATTGCAGTTTAAGTCACTTCTGTATCGGCTTCAAGAGAAACTGCGGGAGGTTGCTGTTTGGTCTGGACTTGATCCGTTGTGGAGCAACTATGCTCGAACCAGAGCTGTTTGGACCAATCAAATTGTCAGGGCGGGCTTTAGACGATGATGGACAGATGATAAACAGTAACGTAATCAAGTCACCAAAGAGCGCTTGGGTTGAATTCGTTCTAATCCTAAACGGAGAACTTGTTCGTATATGCATTCACCTTTACTATTTCTCTCAGAAATGATGATCGTGTTGGTAAGTACTCGTGTATCCTTAAATTCTTTTTTTACAACACCGGCAAAGATCGTTTACACTCATCTTCTTCTAACGTAACTTATTCCAGCTTGCGTGCGGAAAGGGTTGCCAAGTTTTTACAACAAAACTCGCCCAACTGCTACTCAAAACCAGCCAAAAACAAGCCCAATAGCTTTCCGGTGGGGGGGTTCTCCGGGAAAAATGGCATTTGGGGGGTAAAATATGTGTTATTTTGGCACGGCTGCTAAATTTTGCATTCCTGGGTCTGTATATCACATAATTGGGGTCGCTTCAACCCGCGGACTTGGCAACACAGTGCAGTTGAGTTCTGTTGACATTTGACAACTAACGTTATGCGTCGCTCCGTTGCTCTGATTGGTTGTAGATCTATCCAATTGAGGTCTTTCCTGGTTCGGTTGAAACACGCCCCATAATCACAGCCCAACGGAGCAGTATCAGACTCAAATTCTGACTAGAATTGAGTATGACGACGTCAGGCTAGTATTATCTAATTGAGTACTTAAATTTAACGGCTGATTGGTTGATTGTAATCCATTACCTTTCTATCAAATTGATCTGACATTCAAGATTCATTTGTTCTGACAGTTTAACTCTTGAGTTCTTGTCATATTTTATTACCATTTTCTAAAGAATGAACTGATAGTGTGAGAAAATGTATGTGTCTGGATAAATTTGGTTTGACTGCATTTGGGTCAAGTTATGTTTTGGGTTGAAATGTGTCCCTGTGTTTTAGGACAACAAACAGCCGAAGTGGACGCACAGCTCATGTTCTCTGGGCTTGTGTGTCTTTCACAAGCGTGACAGAGCAGAAAACTGAGGTCAGGCATGTCCCGGCAGCTGTGAACCTGTGTCTGGCTATTCTGGGATACTGGGACGTTAGGGTGGGTTAACTAACTGGGTTAGTTAGCAGCATGCATCTAATCTGATGTGAAGGCCTGTCACGAGTGAGGGAAAACCTTGCCATGTGACATTACAGAAGAGCTGGGCACGTCGAGAATGAGGGATGAAAACAGTTTAGACACAGACACAAACTAAACTGACATTCATGTTAACATAAAACTCTGAAGTGTTTTCATCCATATGTGTAACTAGTATTATTACTAAATGAAATGTTCTCTGATTTAGATGGTCAAAGGGCCAGAAGTGATTTTCAAATTGGGGTTTTCTAATGTTTCTGTTGATAGTTGAGTTCGGCTCGGGTTACGTCTGTAACCCTTGTTCCCTGAGAAGGGAACGAGCACTGCGTCGGAACGACATTTTCGAAAGGGAACTCATGTTACAGTGGTCATTACGTTATAAAGTGAATTCATTTGGACTTCTTTTATTTTTTGTATTATCTAAATGAAAATATCAATGACAAAACACTATGCACAGTTCACTAGTTATGTTGTAATAGTATGTAATAACTAACCAACTATAACCAAATCCTAACCAACTATAAATTTGATATATTTATATTATATAAATACAATACAGCTTATTTAAAATCGCAGTAATATTTCACAATATTACTGTTTTAACTGTATAACGAGCAAATGAATGTAGCCTTAGTGAGCATAAGCGACTGTAAGGCATATATTATACAACAGACAAACACACACACAAATTATATATATATATTAGAGCTGTCAAAAGATTAATCACGATTAATCACATCCAAAATAAAAGTTTGTGTTTACATAATATATGTGTGTGAACTGTGTATAATTATTATTTATATATAAAAACACACACAAGCATGTATATATTTAAGAAAAATTTATTATGTTTATATGTAAAATATTTATATTTAGATATAATATAAATTATATAAATGTATACAGTATATACATGCAAATATTTCTTAAATATATACATGAATATTTATATAAACATAATAATTATACAGAGTACACACAAATATATTATGTAAACACAAACTTTTATTTTGGATGTGATTAATCTTTTGACAGCCCTAATATATATATATGTGTGTGTGTGTGTGTGTGTAGATAGAATAGATTGTAGTTTACAAATGAATCCCTGCTGCTAAGGCTATCAGAAACTAGCTATAGTTATCAATATATACTAAAATAGTATATTAAATTAACAATATAATCTTTAATAACCATCTACGGTTTAATATATACACTATGATAACCATCTGCAGTTTACAAATTATTCAGTTACATAAAGTATATTATTCTATACTGTCCATAGTTTATATAATTAACTAGCTATAGTAAAACAATAATATAGTTTATGTAAACTCTGGGTATTTTTCCTTCATTATCCATCTTTAGTTAACTATTCATAAGTTGGACAGTTGAACTGGAATGTATTTGTTTTGTGAGCACAATTATGTGGTGTGTATTGTTTTAATAATGAAGCATAAAGATAATAGGCACTAGTAAACAAATAAACTGCCAGTGCTTATTGACTGAGAGCTGCACCAGCTTCTCTCTGTCGGTTCATCTTACCCACAGTGGACTTGCACGCCTCGCAGAAGGTGTCATCCGTGAATCTCTCCATCAGGCTGGTCTTTCCCACACCACGGGAGCCGATGATGATCACCTGCAGTTTATAATCAGCGGCTCTGGGCGGCATCTTCCTGCGGCGCTGAGACGCTCCCACAGCGGGCGAGCCTCCGCCGGCCCTCCGCTGAACACCGAAGCCCGACTCCATCCACCACTAACGGCCAGTCAACATCTGCCACACGGCCAGCCCGCTTCAAACACACCCGCACATCACGGAGGGGAACTTTAATCAACTTTAAAGCGGCTTTTCGGAAGAGTTTGTCAAAGTTTTCAGTCTCCTCAGTCAGTCGGTTGGTTGTTGTCCTGCGCTGGGAATACGAGAGCGGCCGTGACGTCACCGCCACTTCCGGTTCCGACGCATTACAACGTAAGAGCCGAGCAAAAGCCCCTTTAGATTAAAAACACTTGGAAATAATCACTTACAAATAATATTTTATATCAAATTTGGAAAAATAAACAGCAGACGTGTGTTGCATTTTCAATAGTTATTTACTAGAAAAGCATAGTCAAAAAAACGAACTGATATTTCAACTGTAAATATTGAATTACACATTTTCTTTATTCTTTGACAGTAAAAAAAAAAGTTTGATACAATCTAAATATTGCACATGTAATATAGGAAACCAAGAATATACTTTTAATCGATACAAAATGTTATGAATGTAGCAAATAAGATTCTTAAATAAATTGCAAAAATATTACAAAAATTACAAATATAGGATCTATATTCTATATAACCATAAAAATAACAAATATATTACATAAGTAAATAAATTAAGAAATAATAAATATGTACTATTTATACATAAATAAAGATTTAGATAATACAAATAAGACAAACAATCTATTCTATATAATTAAAAAACAACAAATAAATTATATCCGTAAACACAAATACATAAATAAATACATCGTAGTAATAAATATATTCTAATTATACATAAAACAAATATATGAATAATACAAATCAGGAAAAAATATATTATTCTATATAAAAATAACAAATATATCCGTAAACACATAATAATAAATAAATATATTTACTCGTACATAAATTAATATATCAATAGTAAAATAAGGCAAACAATATATTATTCTATATAATTATAAAAATAACAAATATTTTCTATCCATAAACACAAATAAATAAATAAATAAATAAATAGTAATAATAAATATATTCTAATTATACATAAATGAATATGAATAATAAAAATAAGGAAAACGATATATTATTCTAATTATAAAAATAACAAATATATTCTATCCGAAAACACATTAACAAATAAATAAATAACAAATATATTCGACTTAAACATTAATTAATATGAATAATAAAACTAAGGCAAACAATGTATGATTCTATATAATTATAAAATAAATCAATAAACCAATAAATAATAGTAAATAAATAATCATGCATAAATTAATAGGCCTTTATGAATTATAGAAATAAGGTAAACAATATATTATTCTATGTAATTATATAAATATCAAATATATTCTACGCGTAAATAAATAAATACGTTCTACTTGTACATAAATGAATATATGAATAATAAAAATAAGGCAAACAATATTATTCTAATTATAAAAATAACAAATATATTCTATCCGAAAACACATTAACAAATAAATAAATAACAAATATATTCTATCCGAAAACACATTAACAAATAAATAAATAACAAATATATTCGACTTAAACATTAATTAATATGAATAATAAAACTAAGGCAAACAATGTATGATTCTATATAATTATAAAATAAATAAATAAATAATAGTAAATAAATAATAATGCATAAATTAATAGGCCTTTATGAATTATAGAAATAAGGTAAACAATATATTATTCTATGTAATTATATAAATAACAAATATATTCTATACGTAAATAAATAAATAAATAAATACATTCTACTTGTACATAAATGAATATATGAATAATAAAAATAAGGCACAGTTGTAAAGCGCAGACGTTGAGCGGTGCATTACCGCATCCCACTCGGGCTCCCGTAGAACAACACTGTGACGTGGTTGAGCTCTAAAGAAAATCGGGATAATCTACGTAACGCTCCATCATCATCACCATCGTCATCCTCCTCCGGATCAGCGGGTCGGTCTGTGTCCTCTTCATCCGCGAAACACTGAGCCATGGCCGCACAGAAGATCAACGAGGCGCACGAGCACATCGCCAAAGCCGAGAAATGGTGAGCAATATGAGGATATTGTCACACAGACACAGGATGAGCGGACAGGTCAGATCTCGCGCGGAATGCTCGGCCTGCTCACCTGCTGTCCCTGACAGGGACACTGACCCCAGCCCAGTACTGCTAGATAACCGGTGCGTTTTGTTTTGAACCAATTCAACAGTGAAAATCACGTCCAGGTCGTTAAATGAGATGCTGAAGGGTGAATATTGCACAGCGAGACTGATTGCGTAACCGCGCGCGCAGTGCTGGAGGTTACCTTGGCGACAGCTGCATTGGTCCTCATTATGAGGGTTCCCGAGCACTGTGGGTTCACGTGCACGTCTTGTAGGAGACACCGGGGCAAGTTGTCACAGACTCTACCATCGCAGTAGTCCAATTATGTGCTTTTAATGTTGTGATCAAAAACAGGTGTTACCAGGGCCGTTTTTAGGCATAGGCAAACTAGGTGTGTGTGTGTGTGTGTGTGTGTGTGTGTGTGAAGGGTAGGTTTAGGGGTAGGGGTAGTGTGTGTGTGTGTGTGTGTGTGTGTGTGTGTGTGTGTGTGTGTTAGGTAGGTTTAGGGGTAGGGTTAGTGTGTGTGTGTGTGTGTGTGTGTGTGTGTGTGTGTGTGTGTGTGTGTGTGTGAAGGGTAGGTTTAGGGGTAGGGTTAGTGTGTGTGTGTGTGTGTTAGGTAGGTTTAGGGGTAGGGTTAGTGTGTGTGTGTGTGTGTGTGTGTGTGTGTGTGTGTGTGTGTGTGTGTGTATGTGTGTGTGTGTGTGTTAGGTAGGGGTAGCGTGTATGTGTGTGAAGGGTAGGTTTAGGGGTAGGGTTAGTGTGTGTGTGTGTGTGTGTGTGTGTATGTGTGTGTGTGTTAGGTAGGTTTAGGGGTAGGGTTAGTGTATGTGTGTGTGTGTATGTGTGTGTGTGTGTGTTAGGTAGGGGTAGCGTGTATGTGTGTGAAGGGTAGGGTTAGTGTGTGTGTGTGTGTGTGTATGTGTGTGTGTGTGTTAGGTAGGGGTAGCGTGTATGTGTGTGAAGGGTAGGTTTAGGGGTAGGGTTAGTGTGTGTCTGTGTGTGTGTGTGTGTGTGTTAGGTAGGTTTAGGGGTAGGGTTAGTGTGTGTGTGTGTGTGTGTGTATGTGTTAGGTAGGTTTAGGGGTAGGGTTAGTGTGTGTGTGTGTTAGGTAGGTTTAGGGGTAGGGTTAGTGTATGTGTGTGTGTGTGTGTGTATGTGTGTGTGTTAGGTAGGGGTAGCGTGTATGTGTGTGAAGGGTAGGTTTAGGGGTAGGGTTAGTGTGTGTGTGTGTGTGTGTGTGTGTGTGTGTGTATGTGTGTGTGTTAGGTAGGGGTAGCGTGTATGTGTGTGAAGGGTAGGTTTAGGGGTAGGGTTAGTGTGTGTCTGTGTGTGTGTGTGTGTGTGTGTGTGTGTGTGTTAGGTAGGTTTAGGGGTAGGGTTAGTGTGTGTGTGTATGTGTTAGGTAGGTTTAGGGGTAGGGTTAGTGTGTGTGTGTGTGTGTGTGTGTGTGTGTTAGGTAGGTTTAGGGGTAGGGTTAGTGTGTGTGTGTGTTAGGTAGGTTTAGGGGTAGGGTTAGTGTGTGTGTGTGTGAGAAGGGTGTGTGTCACGGCCACCCTAAAATGTTATTGCTGCCCCCAAACTATTGGATCAGAGAACTGTCAATCTGACGATTCCTATATGCCATCAGATCAGTGTAAGCTACTATCAAAAAAGTTTGCGTTTGGAGCCTCAACAACACCATTAGATCAATGAACTCGGTCAATGCTTTGGCAAGGTAACACTTTTTTTTAACCATAAATAAAGCTAAATTCAAACTAAAGGCCAATTAAAATAACAGGTAGCCTACAAATCTGTATTTATTTATCTGCACAAATATAGGCTATATATTATAGGCCTAGGGCTATACAGGCATCTGGCTATTCATTTGAATCCTTATTAACAAATATATACAATGTATGTATGTATTTGTTAATTAATACCAATAATACCAATGTTGCAATGGGGGCACCAATAAGGATATCGCCTAGGGCGTCAGAATGGCTAGAAACGGCCCTGGGTGTTACATTATGTACATCATATTATATTATGGCATATTTTTGTAATATCAGTACAAGGGATGTTAATGTTATGCGGGCTCGGCCCCCAATGAGGGTATGATTTAAGCATTGACAATTCAATTAACAATTATTTTTATAGCACTTTTCACAATACATATTGTTTCAAAGCAGCTCTACAGAAAGTGCATGTGTCTACATTACAAGCACTTATGTGTACGATACTTGTCATGTATTTAAATATGTACTTTAATTACACGTTTGCAATGATGTTGCAGTTTAAAAAACGTAAAATGCGATTTCAAAATAACCAACTACAGTTCTAATTTTATTCCAGTACTTTACATGTGCTTTAGTATGTTAGACGACACATCAAAATAAGAGCACAATGATAAATAATGATTTATTTAAAGTACAACTTTTCATAACACTTTAGTTAAGGGTCCAATTCCCACAATTAACTAGTTGCTTATTATCAGGCATATTACTAAGATATTGTCTGTTTATTAGTACTTATAAAGCACATATTAATGCCTTATTCTGCACGATCATATTCCTTAATCACCCAATACCTACACTTAACAACTACCTTACTAATTATTAATAAGCAGTAATTAGGAGTTTATTGAGGCAAAAGTCATAATTAATAGTGAGAATTGGACCCTAAACTATTAATTTGACATTATTAAAAAGTTCACTTGAAAGTGTGCTCTCTTTTTACACTATAAGTGGCCTTTTATTTATTTTTTAAAAATATATACTTTTAAGATTTGAAGTACGTTACAATTGCACATTCAATGCATTTAAGCACACTTCTTTCTCACAAGTGTTACACCATAAAGTGATTGTGTTTTACCTCTTGCAGCTTAAAGACCAGCATGACCAAGTGGAAACCTGATTATGACGAAGCAGCTTCAGAGATGGCAAAAGCAGGTGATGTGAACCTTAAATAAACCAATGTCTTGCTCTGATATTACTGAAGAAGGAAATGTTTTTATCTGAGATATAATAGCCATCGTGATTATTACTTTTTAACAATGTCTGTTGGTGTCATATCAGCTGTGGCTTTCAAAAATGCGAAGCAGTTTGAACAAGCGAAGGATGCGTACCTGAAAGAGGCCGAGTACCACACAGAAAACAAAGCGTATCCTTCTGCACATCAGCACTGCGACTCCAGTTACACAAGAAGAACTCACAACTGCAACGTTAATCCACCAAATGAGGCTAATATTGTGCAGTACAGCAGGCTTTTACTGTATCTGTAATGTGATCGATTCTGAGACAGTGATGCTGCTCTGTATGATTTAGTCAATTCTGTTCAAATATTGGGTAAAATGAAGAACTGTGCCATATATGCAGGTAATGTACACTACCATTCAGTTTGTCTTTTTTGAAGAAATTTCAATTTCAAGTAAATGCTGTTCTTTTGAACTCCTGAACAAAAAAAAAAAGTTATCATATTTTCTACAATAAAATATAAAGCAGCACAACTGTTTTCAACATTGATAATAATCATAAATGTTTCTTGAGCATCAAATCATATTATAATGATTTCTGAAGGATCATGTGACACTGTAGACTGAAAATTTAGCTTTGATCACAGGAATAAATGACATTTTACAATATATTACAATAGAGAACAGCTACTTTAAATTGTAATAATATTTTGAAATATTACTGATTAACGGTATTTTTGAGCAAATAAATGCAGCCTTGATGAGCAGAAGAAACATTAATAAATCTTACTGACCTCAAACTTTTGAATGGTAGTGTATAGAGTCATTTTTAAGTTTTATTCTCATTCAGTACTTTTATTTACTTAACTAAAATTCCCAGACTCTTCCATGCTGCAAAGTAAGTAAATGGTTATAATTCAAATAACTCTAAATCTATAGTTTACTACCGACCTGTCCTAAACTGATTTGGTTTACTCCGTTTTTATACTTTTAATAATACAACATACTACAATATTAAAGGGATAGTTCACGTAAAATTGAAAATCCTGTCATTTAATTCCTCACCATCATGTCGTTCCAAACCCGTAAGATTTTCCTTCATCTTTGGAACATGGATGAAGATATTTTTGATGGAATCTGAGAGCTTTCTATCCCTCTAGTGACAGCTACACAACTACCACTTTAGCCGCGTTTCCACCGCAGGAACATTCCCCAGGAACGTACCACTTTGGGGTGGTACTCGGTGTGTTTCGACCGCAGGAACCGGGGTCTAAATGAAGTTCCGGGTAAATATGTCCCCCTCAAAACCAAGTATAGGTCTCTGCAGTATAAGAGTAAAAGGAGTTACTAGATCAGTGGACGAAGCCATAAACAGGGGGCGTTTTTCACTGCATTACCTGATTTGCCCACGTCACAGTGTGGGTTGGGTTTAGGGGTGGGGTCGGGTGAAGGGGATCATTTTCATTGCATGGTTTGTAAACACCCAACAGTTTGAAAACACCCACAAATTACCCCATACTCCTCAAATCGTCCCTGCTCACGAGGTAGTACTTTTTCAAAGTTCAGGAACTTTCGGGGGTGGGACTTGTGCGCTGAACATGCTGATTGGTTGAGCTCACCCAGCATTTTATTTCAACCTAAAAGTCAGTTGCGGTGCGTGCAGTAAAAGTTGTTTGCTATTCGAATCAACAAGTTTAAAAATACGACCGATGGACTGACGACGAGGTTCAGGCTTTATTAAAGGTCCTGTTCTTCGTGATCCCATTGTTCAAACTTTAGTTAGTGTGTAATGTTGCTGTTAGAGCATAAATAATACCTGTAAAATTATAAAGCTCAAAGTTCAATGCCAAGCGAGATATTTTATTTAACAGAAGTTCCCTTTCAAAGCCTACAGCGAACGGCCGGCTTGGACTACATCCTGGTACTTCCTTCATAAATGACGTCAGTAGAACAGACTAACCTCCGCCCACAAGAATACGCGAAAAAAGGGGGCGTGGTCTTGTTGCTCTCCCACGTGGAGAAGAGGACGTGTCGCGTGGAGAAAAGGAAGTGTTGCGTTTGAGTGTGTTTGTCGCCATGTCGTCGAGACGCTGTTATTTTCATCCCGGAGTCAAATCACCTTTGTTTGGCTTTCCCAGGGACGCTGTAGAGATCATTGAGCGCATACATCTCCCGTTAAGAGGCGTGACCTTTCCACGTTCGCTAAGCTGCGGTCAAATCACAACACGGGAACCGCTGGCACAATCAGAACTCGTTACGTATTTCTGAAGGAGGGACTTCATAGAATAAAGGAACTCATCAGCCGTTTTTAGGACAGTGAAAACAGCGGTATACAGATGAGTAAATTGTGTTAAAAATACTGTTTTTTTTTTACACGCGAAACATGAAACATGTTATATTGCACACTGTAAACACAATCAAAGCTTCAAAAAAACACGAAGAACGGGACCTTTAAGTGTATTTGCGGAGGACGAAATCCAGTGGGCTCTGGAAAGTCGCATGCAGTCACCAGACTAATCTTCACAGTACTTTAGACCGCGATGGAAACGCAAAGTTCCTGGGACAAATTGTTCCGGGTAATTTCGGTGGAAACAGGGCTTTTGACACTTCAAAAAGTTCATAAAGAGATCGTAAAACGAATCCATATGAATTGAGCGGTTTAGTCCAAATTTTCTGAAGAGAGACAATCTTTATATGATGAACAGATTAAATTTAGGCTTTTATCAGTTGTGGTAAACAGAAGTCAGACATGTTCACTTGACGTGCGAGAAGCAGTGAGGTTCATTCTCTTGCCACGCAGAATGTTTGAGCTTCTGTTTATGCTCACTGATCAATGTTTATATGTGAATAAAAGCCTAAATTTAATCTGCTCATCATATAAAACGATCGTATCTCCTCAGAAAATGTGGACTAAACCGCTCAATTCATATGGATTATTTTTACAATCTCTTTATGGACTTTTTGAAGCGTCTAAGTGGTACATTTTCATTTCTGGTTGAACTAACCCTTTAATCTATAATTATGCATCATCAGCTGTCTACAGTGGGGTAAAAAAGTATTTAGTCAGCCACCAATTGTGCAAGTTCTCCCACTTAAAAAGACGAGAGAGGCCTGTATTTTTCATCATAGGTACACTTCAACTATGAGAGCCAGAATGAGAAAAAAAATCCATAAAATCACATTTTCTGATATTTGACGAATTTATTTGTGAATTATGGTGGAAAATAAGTATTTGGTCACCTACAAAAAAGAAAGACTTCTGGCTCTCACAGACCTGTAACTTCTTCTTTAAGAGGCTCCTCTGTCCTCCACACACACACCTGTATTAATGGCACCTGTTTGAACTCGATATCAGTATAAAAAACACCTGTCCACAACCTCAAACAGTCAGACTCCAAACTCCACTATGGCCAAGTGACCAGAGACAAAATTGTAGACCTGCACCAGGCTGGGAAGACTGAATCTGCAATAGGTAAGCAGCTTGGTGTGAAGAAATCAACTGTGGGAGCAATTATTAGAAAATGGAAGACATACAAGACCACTGATAATCTCCCTCGATCTGGGGCTCCACGCAAGATCTCACCCCGTGGGGTCAAAATGATCACAAGAACGGTGAGAAAAAATCCCAGAACCACACGGGGGGACCTAGAGAATGACCTGCAGAGAGCTGGGACCAAAGTAACAAAGGCTACCATCAGTAACACACTACGCCGCCAGGGACTCAAATCCTGCAGTGCCAGACGTGTCCCCCTGCTTAAGCCAGTACATGTCCGGGCCCGTCTGAAGTTTGCTAGAGAGCATCTGGATGATCCGGAAGAGGATTGGGAGAATGTCATGTGGTCAGATGAAACCAAAATAGAACTGGATTTTGGCTGGGTCTTTCAGCATGACAATGATCCTAAACACACCGCCCGGGCAACGAAGGAGTGGCTTCGTAAGAAGCATTTCAAGGTCCTGGAGTGCCCTAGCCAGTCTCCAGATCTCAACCCCATAGAAAATCTTTGGAGGGAGTTGAAAATCTGTGTTGCCCAGCAACAGCCCCAAAACATCACTGCTCTAGAGGAGATCTGCATGGAGGAATGGGCCAAACTACCAGCAACAGTGTGTACAAACCTTGTGGAGACCTCTGTCATTGCCAACAAAGGGTATATAACGAAGTATTGAGATTAACTTTTGTTATTGACCAAATAATTTTTTTCCACCATAATTTGCAAATAAATTCTTTAAAAATCAGACAATGTGCTTTTCTAGATTTTCTTTCTCATTCTGTCTCTCATAGTTGAAGTGTACCTATGATGAAAAATACAGGCCTCTCTCATCTTTTTAAGTGGGAGCACTTGCACAATTGGTGGCTGACTAAATACTTTTTTGCCCCACTGTATATACAATACTTACCTTATTGCCATCCATTATTAAACATGCTTCTCTTCTTCTCAGAGCGTATGAACAAGCCGGCATGATGTTGAAGGTGAGTTGGTCCGTACAGTGATGGTTATGGATGGCCTGTGGGTTTGAGCCGGTGCATGAATGACTCTTGCGCACCTGCAGGACATGAAGAAGATGCCTGAGGCCATCCAGCTGATAGAGAAGGCCAGCATCATGTACGTGGAGAACGGGACCTCTGGCACTGCTGGAATTGCCTTGGACAGGGCTGGGAAGTGAGTATCCAGATGAGTATGACTGATCAAAACCAGGGGCGGAAATGAACCTCTAGTATAATCCTGCAATCTGTGATGGACTGGCCATCTGTCCAGGCTGCTTGCCTCTGGCCTAAGACACTGGGATAGGCTCCAGTCAGCTCCGCTCCAGGTCGTATAAGGATCAATGTATGAATGAATGATAATCCTGCAATATTGGAGGCTGCAGGTTCAGGACCACAGACCTAGGACCGCATTTCTAGGACCCTAGTTTTTTTGTGCCACCTAGACAATTCTAATCAATCAGAGGAGACCTGATTTAAACAGGTGCAAAGACTAGAACCACAGAAATGATTAATAATTTAACATTTTTATTATATTTCCACCTTATTTTAAAAGTAAAGGCCTGTTCACAGCACAACTGTAATGATAACGGGACAGAGAAACAATATCACTGAATCACTTTCAGAAGGTTTTTTTTTTTTCTTTACAGCTAATGAACGATAAAACAATGACAGCAAATCAGAATCATTCTGCTTTTAAAGAGCTCGAGCATTTAAAGCACAGACGACTAAACTGCAACTGACTGACCTCAGACCAACCAACTCGTCCGCTGGTGTAGATATGTTGACGATACCGTTCTGTGCGTTCGTTTCCCAAATGCATCATAAGCCAAGTTGAACAAACATTTTATATTCGCTCATAACTTTGAAAGAACCTTGCCAGAACGTTCCCTAATATCTGGGAAAGTTCATTTCTGACCCTCCCACTTCCTGAGAGGTTGTGTAGTTTCTTTGCATTCTCTGAAGTGTGTGAACAACTGTATGCATGTGCGGGTTCTCGTACCATTACCAGCGTTGACTAATGCCGTCCGCTTCTTCAGACTCATTGAACCGATCGATCTGGAGAAAGCCGTGGACATGTACCAGAAGGCCGCATCTGTGTTTGAGGTGAGGAAACGGCAACATGATTTTTAACACTGTGACATAAATGAATCCCATAAATGACCATAAATCTATTTGTTGTGGATATTCATGCATAACCCGTGATGTGTTCAGAATGAAGATCGACTCCGACAGGCCGCAGAGCTTCTGGGTAAATCCTCCAGACTTCTGGTGAGACTGCGCAGGTGCGTCTTAAAGCATTTACAAGCTCTTGATTTTAGTTTTGAGGTCTGCTAGAATTCAGTAACATGATTTAAAGTAAAAAAAAAGACCAGTACATTACACACTAAAGGAAAAGTGAAATGCCCTTTAAGCATTAATAGTCCATGTCATGTATAATAACACAACCCTTTACTGTGGTAAAATCCCTGATGCATGGCCTGGAGTGTTGCCTATACTATCATTTACTCACCTTCATGTTTTTCTATCTATCTATCCATCCATATCGTATCATCCATCCATATTGTTCCATCCATATTGTTCCATCCATATTGTTCCATCCATATTGTTCCATCCATATCGTTCCATCCATCCATCTATATCGTTTCATCCATCCATATCGTATCATCCATCCATATTGTTCCATCCATATCATTCCATCCTTCCATATTGTTCCATCCATATCGTTTCATCCATATTGTTCCATCCATATCGTTCCATCCATCCATCATATCGTTCCATCCATCCATATCGTTCCATCCATCCATCATCCATCTTGTTCCATCCATTCATCATCCATATTGTTTTATCCATCCATCATATTGTTCCATCCATCCATCCATATCGTGCCATCCATCCATCATATTGTTCCATCCATCCATCCATATTGTTCCGTCCATCCATCATATCGTTCCATCCATCCATCCATCATATCGTTCCATCCATCCATCATCCATCTTGTTCCATCCATTCATCATCCATATCGTGCCATCCACCCATCATATTGTTCCATCCATATCGTTCCATCCATCCATCTATATCGTTTCATCCATCCATATCGTTCCATCTATCCATATTGTTCCATCCATATCATTCCATCCTTCCATATTGTTCCATCCATATCGTTTCATCCATATTGTTCCATCCATATCGTTCCATCCATCCATCATATCGTTCCATCCATCCATATCGTTCCATCCATCCATCATCCATCTTGTTCCATCCATTCATCATCCATATTGTTTTATCCATCCATCATATTGTTCCATCCATCCATCCATATCGTGCCATCCATCCATCATATTGTTCCATCCATCCATCCATATTGTTCCGTCCATCCATCATATCGTTCCATCCATCCATCCATCATATCGTTCCATCCATCCATCATCCATCTTGTTCCATCCATTCATCATCCATATCGTGCCATCCATCCATCATATTGTTCCATCCATCCATCCATATTGTTCTGTCCATCCATCATATCGTTCCATCCATCCATCCATCATATCGTTCCATCCATCCATCATCCATCTTGTTCCATCCATTCATCATCCATATTGTTTTATCCATCCATCATATTGTTCCATCCATCCATCCATATCGTTCCATCCATCCATCATCCATCTTGTTCCATCCATTCATCATCCATATCGTGCCATCCATCCATCATATTGTTCCATCCATCCATCCATATCGTTCCATCCATCCATCATATCGTTCCATCCATCCATATCGTTACATCCATCCATCCATCCATCCATATCGTGTCATTCATCCATCATATCGTTCCATCCATCCATCCATATCGTTCCATCCATTCATCATCCATATTGTTTTATCCATCCATCCATATCGTTCCATCCATATCGTTCCATCCATCCATATCGTTCCATCCATTCATCATCCATATTGTTTTATCCATCCATCCTTATCGTTCCATCCATCCATCCATCATATCGTTCCATCCATATCCATCCATCTATCCATCATATCGTTCCATCCATCCATCATATCGTTCCATCCATCCATATCGTTCCATCCATCCATCATATCGTTCCATCCATCCATTCATATCGTTCCATTCATCCATCCATCCTATCGTTCCATCCATCATATCGTTCCATCCATCATATCGTTCCATCCATCATATCGTTCCATCCATCATATCGTTCCATCCATCCATCTATATCGTTTCATCCATCCATATCGTTCCATCTATCCATATTGTTCCATCCATATCATTCCATCCTTCCATATTGTTCCATCCATATTGTTCCATCCATATCGTTCCATCCATCCATCATATCGTTCCATCCATCCATATCGTTCCATCCATCCATCATCCATCTTGTTCCATCCATTCATCATCCATCTTGTTCCATCCATTCATCATCCATATTGTTTTATCCATCCATCATATTGTTCCATCCATCCATCCATATCGTGCCATCCATCCATCATATTGTTCCATCCATCCATCCATATTGTTCCGTCCATCCATCATATCGTTCCATCCATCCATCCATCATATCGTTCCATCCATCCATCATCCATCTTGTTCCATCCATTCATCATCCATATCGTGCCATCCATCCATCATATTGTTCCATCCATCCATCCATCCATATTGTTCTGTCCATCCATCATATCGTTCCATCCATCCATCCATCATATCGTTCCATCCATCCATCATCCATCTTGTTCCATCCATTCATCATCCATATTGTTTTATCCATCCATCATATTGTTCCATCCATCCATCCATATCGTTCCATCCATCCATCATCCATCTTGTTCCATCCATTCATCATCCATATCGTGCCATCCATCCATCATATTGTTCCATCCATCCATCCATATCGTTCCATCCATCCATCATATCGTTCCATCCATCCATATCGTTACATCCATCCATCCATCCATCCATATCGTGTCATTCATCCATCATATCGTTCCATCCATCCATCCATATCGTTCCATCCATTCATCATCCATATTGTTTTATCCATCCATCCATATCGTTCCATCCATATCGTTCCATCCATCCATATCGTTCCATCCATTCATCATCCATATTGTTTTATCCATCCATCCTTATCGTTCCATCCATCCATCCATCATATCGTTCCATCCATATCCATCCATCTATCCATCATATCGTTCCATCCATCCATCATATCGTTCCATCCATCCATATCGTTCCATCCATCCATCATATCGTTCCATCCATCCATTCATATCGTTCCATTCATCCATCCATCCTATCGTTCCATCCATCATATCGTTCCATCCATCATATCGTTCCATCCATCCATCATATCGTTCCATCCATCCATCCATCTCGTGTTAATTTCCTTTTTTCACTGACGAAAACTAAATAAAAACTAGTGTTGGATGACAAAAACGTTGACGAAAATCATTTTCATCAACAAATAAAAACGAGACGAAAATGTTAGGGGGGACGATTAGGGAAGAGATCCAGTCAGAACTGATGTCCTGTGTAACAGATGCGCACGTTTGATTTGAACATGCAGATCTAACTGCTGGAGAACACGGCGCTGTTGCTCTACAGGCTCACTCACGCATCCCCAATCCAGCGCTCCAGAGCGGCTCACAATCAATGAATAACACACAATTATGCCAGGAAATTGTTTATGAACTAATGCTGATGACTAATGACAATGTTTACTTTACGATGTTTATATAGTAATGTATTTTAGACGGTTGTAACAATGCATATTTTATCTCCTGAACTTGAATGAGCTCCTGCAACTGCAATAGTAAGGCGCAGACATTTCAAAATAAGAGTCCCGGTGTATTTCCAGCTGGTTTATAATTAAAAGTCACGCATTATATATTAGTTTTTGCTTGCACAATAAACTGTATTTAATTTAATTTCCATTTAATTCATAGTCAGGAGGAAAGACCAGTATTTGACACATTAAATAAAGTATCAGGGTTGTAATAGTTAACTAAAACCATTAAAAAAAATCTTCGTTACTTGAAATTAAATAAATGTTAACTGAAATTAAAAAAATAAATTAACAAACTTATTTGAAGCTTTAGCTTAACCTGATATGGCCTCCTAACTAAAACAGAAATACAAAGTTATAAAAACTATATAGATGTTTTTAAAAACAAACAAAAAAGTGAATTGAGCTCTTTTGTGTATTTTTAATGTCAAAAACAAAATGATGTGAAAATGTCAGTTCAAGTGACAGTCGGTTATGTAATGCTTAAAGTATTACAATTGAACTAAACTCATTAGATTTTAGGAGACTAACTCTACTGTAGATTTAGTCGACTAAAATCTTATGATATTTAGTCGACTAAAACTAAAAACAATTCAGGTGACTAAAATATGACAAACTAAATTACATTTTAGTCAAAAGACTATGACTAAAACTAAATCAAAATATGCTGTCAAAATGAACACTGTGACTTACACACAAATGTATGAAAATACAAAAAAAACAAATAAAAACAACACAGAATTACTAAAACTTTATCTTAAAAATAAAAACTAATTAAATGTTTTAATAAATACTATGATATTCTAAAATAACTGCTTGACAATATAAATATGTATGTTCAATTATAGCTCTCCATGGCACACGAAAGCCCCACTGAAACGTGCCGTGTTCTTCAGTGACAGTTCCTGTTTTCTTGTCCTCAGGTTGGACGAGGCCGCTGTGTCCCTCCAGAAAGAGAAGAACATGTACAAGGAAATCGAGAACTACCCGACCTGCTTTAAGGTGCAAATACTGACATTCATCTTGTGTTTTAGTCATAGTTCTTCAGGACGAGGTTGTGTCACACCGCGCCATGTTTGGCATCCATCTAATTTGACAAGCTTTGATTTTGTGTCCTAATGTTGTTTGCGTTTGTGTCCTAATGTTGCAGTAGTTTCAACAGATGTTTGATAAAGTTGTTCTTATCTGCAGAAAACCATCGCTCAAGTGCTGGTCCATCTCCACCGAGTTGACTTTGTTGCTGCTGACAAGTGTGTCAGAGAAAGTTACAGGTACAAACGAGTGACAGCCTCCCTCAAATCCACTGCATGATCTATGAACAGTATGAAATATAGTGTGGTTCCCTCCCGTCAGTCTCCCAGGGTTCAGTGGGAGTGAGGACTGCGTGTCTATGGAGACGTTACTGGCGGCGTATGACGAGCAGGACGAGGACGAGGTGTCGCGCGTCTGCCACTCACCTTTACTCAAGTACATGGACAATGATGTGAGTGTCAGACCTCATTCTTCACACCAAACACAAGAATACTGAGGAAAAATCACTGAAGGAGGATTATAGCTCAGTGTTTGTGAAAACCATTGAGTTAAAATAAAAATAAAATATATTCTACTTAAAGGGATAGTTCACCCAAAAATCAAAATTAGCCCATGATTTACTTGGGGTTAATGAAGGCCTTCTGAAGTGAAGTGGCGCGTTTGTGTAAGAAAAATATCCATATTTAAAACTTTATAGACTAAAATAACTAGCTTCTTGCGGTCAGTGGCACGCAGGTTGACTTGCGCTAAAAGACGATGTACAGGAGCATCACACGCTTTGACGCCTCTCGCGGATAGGGCTGGGCAACAAACTCAAGCCCCTCTTCTCTTATTTCAAAATCCTCCGCCATTTCTCGTTAAAATTCTCGTTTTAGACTCTAACTCCTGACCGGTGGTTTGTTTTGCTCTATCCTCTGCGCTTCTGCGTTCGTCAATACGCATGCGTCAAGTGTTACTCTTTCGCTGTAAATCGATGCGTGCGGCAATCCGCCGGAAGTTAGTTATTTTAGTCTATAAAGTTTTAAATATGGATATTTTTCAGTATGACTATACTGGGTACAGTGGGGTAATGATATTGGAGTAAAGAGGTTAGGGGAACGTTAGGAGAACGTTACAATAACGTTCTACAGAAGAAAAAAAACCCCCAAACATTCTGGGAAGCAAAACTTTTTAGCTGGGATTTACTGTTGTTCCAAAAAATCTCAAAATTATTATTTTTGCCTGACTGACAGAGTGTATTACTAATAAATCCCTCTTTCCTCCGCTCTGTTCACGCAGTATGCCAAGTTGGCCATCTCTCTGAAAGTGCCGGGAGGAGTCAGCGGGAAGAAAAAGAAACCTGTCGCTCCTCAAGGGGGCAACCCTGGACCTCCACCAGCTCAGGAAGATGACGATTACGAGGGAGGTTTGTGTTAACTGAGAGAACAGCCCGGCTATCCGTGTGTGCGCGAGTGAATGTGCATCTTAATGTTTCCTCCCTTTGTGCAAAGTGGAGTCATTCCTGAGGAATTCTCTTCCTGTGGGAGGGTCCGGTTTTCTGTGCTTTGACACACCAGACACAGGCTGAGTGTGGACATCAGTTTAACATATATAATGCTGATGAAGTTCATTTCTTTCTTTCTTTCTTTCTATCTGCACCAAGTGGAATAGAGCGATGCAGTGATGGCGAATTTTTGTAGTTTGCGTCACCCTGGTTCCCTCGACAAAAACATTGCAGAAAACTAACAAAAGTTTATGATTCTTACACCTTTCGTTCGTCATGATAATCTTCACAAATTAACAAAATTAAGCCTAAATATAATCAAGTAAAAAGCTAAAGGTAGGCTATAAACAAACTACACCAAGGATCTCTAAGCTTCCGACAACTCTTTCAGTCTTTATTTAAAAACATTTTCAGTTCGAATAGTGTGCAAGAGCGCGATTATAAACACAATGAGGCTGTGAAAGCGACTAATGAGTAGATGAGTTTACGAGGATGACGTTTAATTCGACAGCCTCTGTTGTCTCACAAGTAAAAGCTTTAAAAAGGTTTTACTCATGTGTTCACCACAGACCTTATTTCAGGCATTAAAAGGGGTCATGAACTGCATTTTTTTTTTTTACGTTTCATGAGGTGAATTTATGTTAATTTAGAAATATATGGCCACGATTTTAGCCTCTGCTCTGAACGCTCAGTTAAAAGGGGCGTGTCTGCTGTGAGACTTCAGTGTAAACGCCCGCTGCTGTGATTGGCTGCTGTGAGACTTCAGTGTAAACGCCCACTGCTGTGATTGGCTGCTGTGAGATATCAGTGTAAACGCCCACTGCTGTGATTGGCCGCTGTGAGACTTCAGTGTAAACGCCCACTGCTGTGATTGGCTGCTGTGAGACTTCAGTGTAAACGCCCACTGCTGTGATTGGCTGCTGTGAGAATTCAGTGTAAACGCCCACTGCTGTGATTGGCTGCGGTGAGACTACAGTGTAAACGCCCACTGCTGTGATTGGCTAACATCTTTGCATATGAAATAAGTATTACATGTGGAACTCTCTCAAAAACGTTTACCACGTTTTTAGTATTACAGCTGTCGAGATTAATTGTGAAAAGTGTTGATTATAGCATTATATTTAAATCTAATGCATTATATTCAGATCGTGGCATGAAAGGTTGCAGTGAGGATCATTGTAGCCGATCACAGACATGTTGAATGCCGTGATCTCGTCATTGTAACTCGATTCCTGCACACTAACCAATGCGTTCATCATAACTAACAGTGCAAACACAATGTAAATAAGAGATTTGTTGATTATAACGGGAGCGCGAGTCCAGAACTTAGTCACTGATAAACTCGTGCTGTTTGATTGACAGCTCAGGCAATTGCAAAGGGAGCGTTCTTTGATCGTTTCTATATATAATTTAATCACAGTTTAAGTAACAGATTATTTTCATCCCACTAAGAGAAACAATGTGAATCACTGGGCTTGATTTACTGATGCATAAACAGCAATAAACTATTTTGAGACCGAATATCTGACTATATATGAATCATTACATATCAGGCATTAGAATTAACAGAGTTGCTTGCATATCTTGCAGTTAAAGTTTGCAAAGCCTGTTCTGAAATGTGAATCCACAGTGAAATGTACAGAACAAATAATGCTCAGCTGAGACATTCACACTGTGGGAAAAAAATAAGCACATTCCTAGCATTAGGATCCTTTGGAAGGTAATGTTATTTGTAGTCCAGTGATTCTGTATCGCTCTTCTCTCCTCGTCATCTCACTAACACGCCAGTGGGCGGGGCCAAAGATGTGATGATGTAGAAGTAGGCGTTGATTTGATTCTATGGAGTCATAATGTAACAAAATTCCAAGCGTCCAAAGTCGTTTTCTGACCTTGGATTCATTAAAAGCCATTTTTGGACTAACAAGGAAGTTTTGAGTTCTGAAACTTACAGGATGTTTTTATAGTACAAGGACCGCTACATGTCAAAAGATCAAGGCAAATTAGATTTCTCAATTCATGACCCCTTTAAACAAAAACCCATTGACTTCAGGACGACGGAATCAGAAGTGCTAAAATGCTTGTTTTTGGTCTACAAAAATACATCATCCTTGCTGCACTCTATTGACTGCAGTGTTTTCCAACAAGTTACAAACACTCGTCTTCCATTGGTCAAACAAACAGATAGTCCCGGCCAAAACTCACACTATTGGTTGAACCGGTGTTCCACTCAGTTGAACTGATTAAAATATCATTTCGATGCTCCTAGTGGTGCAGAAATGTGTAGTGAGCCTTAGATTATAAGCACTGATGTATGTGTGTGATCATATTGTTGCATTAAATATGTTTAGAAATGTTTTCTTTTAATTTGATAAGAAAAATGTGTAGTCGTGTGTACAGGATCTGTTATTTTTATTTGTGAACAGTCTGTGATGTCAAAGTGATTGATACAATTTGTAAAATACTATGTAATTGTCCATTATGTACAGTAACTTATTTTAAGTGTTGTTGAAATTGTCGCTGTCGAGTGAGGTGTCATGCAGCGTTTCCAAATATACCACCTGACAGACATGATGCAAAAAATACTTAATAAAAATCACTATCTATATATATATACTATTTGGCTGTGTGTTGATAAAGGTGTTTTATTGTGAACCACTTGATGCATAAAGCGTATTTCACAAATAGAGGGCAGCACCCTTTACAACCCATGTTATATAGAGAAATTATCATTGTTAACCAAAACTAAAACCATAAAGAAACATTTTCATTATTTTTTATCAAATATTCTTTGTCTCTGAACATGTTTTATTTATTGTTCACAGCAATAAACAGCTCTGATGGTGCACAGTGACATCGTTGTCCTTTATAGAAATGTGCAGTACAGGGTTCCTATGGGGTTTGGAAAAGTATGGAATTTGATTTGAGTAATTTCCAGGTCTGGAAAAGTATGGAAAAAATAAATCAGAGTATGGAAAAATATTTATGTTTCCAGACTATTGTCCCTATTTCATTTTCTAAATATAAAATTAAGAATTTCTAAATGTATATAATAAATATATACACAATCGTTTTTTTCAATTAATGAAAAACTTGTAGCCTAGCTATGGCAGTAAAGGTCAGACGTGTGTTCCTTCCTTTTCACAGTTCAACAGTGGTTAACAACACAGCACTTTGTAGTTTGAGAAAGCAAGTTGGGTTTGAGGATAAAACAGTAGTCGATGGTGGAGTCCTTAAAGGAATAGTACACACAAAATGAAAATTTGTCATTTATTCACCCCCATGTCTTTCAAAACCATAAGACTTTATTATATTAACATTTTTAATATTTTAAATCTGAGAGATTTCAGTCCCTTTATTAAAGGACTTGTTCACCCCAAAATGAAAATGTCCTAATCATTTACTCACCTCAATGCCATCCAAGATATCCATGACTTACTTTCTTCAGTGAAAGATAAATTAAGTTTTTGAGCAACCAACTGAGTTGGTTGCCATTTTGGATGGCATTGGGGTGAGTAAATGATTAGGACATTTTCATTTTGAGGTGAACTAATCCTTTAAATATCTTCATGTGTCCAAGATTAACAAAAGTCTTATTAGTTTAGAATGACATGAGGGTAAGTAAATTATGATAGAAATAAAATTTTTGGGTAAATGAATAACCCTTTAAAAAAATTGTGACTGATTTAGCATTTTGATCGTTAAGGTCACAAAAGGCAATATTTTAATATAGGATTTCTAAATATTAGATAGCGGTTTTGACTCAGAGTGTAACATACTTTGTCGGTGCCGATAGCATTGTGGGTAAGTGCGTCACCATGAAGTGCTGTTGAGCTTCGGGAGACCCGAGTTCGAGTCCTGCCTCATGGACTTTTCCCAATCCCGCCCCCCTCTCTCTCCCACCTTACCTCCTGTCTAGCTACTTTCCTATCCTAATAAAAGGCAAAAATGCCAATACTAAATCTTTAGAATGTAACACTTGTTAGTAGTTGAATTTGAAAACATTTTATCAGAACAAGTTAAATATGGTCGGAAAAATCTGTAGGAAGTCTGGAAATTAGAGTCTGGAAAAGTATGGAATTTTGAAATTAAAATTGTGTAGGAACCCTGGCAGTAGGTCGGTAAAGTTTTATATTAAATCCAGTCAAATTTATCTGCAAGCAGCCATTAAGGGGCCAAGCACAAAGAAGGCACAATACGTCACGCAAGCATGGCTGACCATCAGAACAACTGCAACAATGAGCAAATAAAGACAAATTAGGATGATTTTAGGCAAAATGGCTGAAAATCATAAATACAGTTACTAGTAATATGATTTAAAGCAGCACTAGGTAGGTTTTGCTCTCGGGGTCCCCCTACAGTTGGGAAACAGTATTGTCCTCTACTACTGTCGTAAACTCTGTCATCCGACATCAGGGGATGCATCGCACGTGCATTTGTTGACATGACGCATGCGCGAGAATATGACGTAGCGCCGGTGTTCGGGAATCCATGAAATGCACACTTTAGTCCCATTTTGAGCACTACACCGAGACCTAAAGCACGATCAATGTAGAATTAGAAGTAATGACGTTTTTAGTGCCTTTTATGGGTCTTGTGAGTGTAAATGTACTGAATCCCTATGGAGGGCTTGCTGAGGCCTTTTTCAGCCATCAGTTTTCAACAAAAATATCTTCATTTGTGTTCCGAAGATGAACAGAGGTCTTACGGGTGAGTAATTAATGACATCATTTTCATTTTTGGGTGAACTAACCCTTTAAGGAAGTGGGGGTGATGGTGGAAGTGACGTATATGCCGTAAAGCAGTCGAATTTTGTAGTTCTTTTTTTTCTCGGGTTACTACCCGAAACCCGAAGTTTAAAAGTACGATTAAAAACGATACAGACCCCGTCAGGCTATGGCAGACGTGCCATTCAACCTATTGTAAGTCGATGTATCATCACAAGAGTCTTGAAAATATATTATGAAGGTTGAAAAGTTACCTAGTGCTGCTTTAATGGTTTATCACTTTCGACCAATAGGTGGCGCTGTGACCAAATTGATGTTGTGTAGTCAGAGTAATACTGTGTTCACACCAAACGCGAATACAGCATCAGGACGGAGTGATTTCAATGTTAAGTCAATGGAGGTCCATAGGCGCGTTTCGCGCGGCGCGGTGGATGCACCTCATTCGCGGTACACTTCGCGCGAATTGAGTGTCTTGCGCGATACGCGTGTTATGCTTGAGTGGTGCTTTTTGTGCATTCACGCGTTTGAAGCGAATTTGCGTCTGACGCCTGAGTTGAAAAATTTGAACTTTGCCGTCAATTCGTGCTGCGTTAACCAATCAGGGGCCTGCTTGCTGGGGTCACGTGGTAAAGTGACATGATGAGAAACCCTGCATAATTTAAGAATACTACTATTGTGTCACAAAATGTAGTTTTAAGACTTTTACAGGTGAGAATGTAGTTGTTTAAAGCTCAAATCTGTGGTTTATTTATAAAGAGAGTGCCTATTTAAAAAATATTATCTTGCGTTTTTGGAGTTGTGAGATCCAGGCGATCACCGGGCGCTCAGCGCTCATTAACCCCGGCGAGAGCAGCCTCTCCTCGGCCAGTCCTTCTGCCGTCTGCCGCTGGCTCTGATGTCTCTGTAGTGTTTAAACATGAGATATAATTCGTCTTGTGTGGATCTAACGGGCGATCTTTGGTGTCATGAATCTAAAATTTGTTGTCTGCCAAATCGTTTTGACTGAGGGCAAAGAGAAGTTTCATAACTTTATTTTTTAAAGATATTTAAATATTCATGCAGTGAAGATAATGTAGGTAGTGCGTTACTGGTCCACATTTGTGTGGCTATTAATGTTTAACATATGTTTTTAATGAAAATGAAAAGAGGCAGAGTGGTGTTTTATGACATATTTCTCCTGGAGGCCTTGAACGCGTGTCTTTCTCTTCAAACGCTCGATTTATACGTTTATATCGTGGACGCGCGATTGGATTAAAAAAGTTCAGGCGTCCAACTAGACACGGTACACACGATTTTGACGCTCTATTCGCATTTGGTGTGAACGCAGCATAAGAAGTCAATGACAAATGCAAAGTTTGGTGTCAATATGCCAAAGCATTGCAGAGATACAGCCTCAGAGTCATTTTGGCATCATGCCATAAAATTTGTTGCTGCTGTATACGAAAACGGTTTCTTCTTTCAACACGAAAACTACAACTCTTTGTCAGCACATTCAATTTTGGTGAAAATTGGACAAGCGGTCTAGGAGGAGTTTGAAAAAGGTTTTTAAAGAAAAACAAAATGGTGGACAGGAATTTCAGCAGACTATGGCAAAATACAATATGACTCATTACAATATGCTAATTTATTCAAAAAGTTATTGGCATTTTTGCAAATTTCATTATAACTTTTGACCACAAGGTGGTGTTAGGACATGGTGCCGTGTACACACACCAAGTTTCATAACGACATGCCAATGCGTTTGTAAAATATATCATTTTTTGACAATATTCAATATGGCAGACGTCCAAATTGGCTCCTGGATATGGGCATCGTTCAACTCGACATGCTACACTGAATCTAAAGAGGCGTGAGAAATGTTTCAGATCTCCTGACCACTAGGTGGCGCTGAGCCGAAACTGTGCAGGTACCCTCAGGTCATGGTTGTCATTACACTCACAATGGCTGAATCCGAAATCGCCCCTTAAACCCTCATTCACTATTGAGTCCACTAATACAGTTCACTTGAAGGAGTGAATGAAAACGAGTGAGTGAATTCAGACAGCCGCTGTGTGTACATCAGCTGTACACTCGTTATTGCGGTGCAATGTGGGATAGAATGAGTGCACTCAAAAACGCCAACTATGGTTTCGGACACTACTACAAATGGCTGTCCCCTCAAATAGTGCCCTATTTAAGGGAATAGGGGGCGATTTCGGATTCAGCCCAAGTTTGGTTAGAATACGCAAAAGCGTTGTGAAGATATATCCTCAAGTTCATTTTGGCGTGCTCTTCATCTTCATCTCTTCACCATGAGAATGGTTTGATGAATCAACTTGAATTCTATAACTTTTTGCCAGCATGGTCTGAAGATGATCTGGTTAAATTTTTGTGAAAATCAGAGCAACAGCCTAGGAGAAGTTTGAAAAAGAGGGAAAAATTATTTTGTTTCTAGCCCTTACGGTTTAAAAGTAGCATAAATGTGAGTAACTTTGGACAGTTGGTGGCGCTAGAGGGATTGATTTAGAGACTCCAAATTTGCTATGGTGACACTTTAGACCAGGGGTGGCGAACTCCGGTCCTGGAGGGCCACTGTCCTGCGTAGTTTTGCTTCAACCCTAATCAAACACACCTGAACAAGCTAATCATGGTCTGAAGGGTTACTAGAAAGCTAAAGGCAGGTGATTTTTATTAGGGTTGGAGCTGAACTCTGCAGGACAGTGGCCCTCCAGGACCGGAATTCGCCACCCCTGCTTTAGACTGTCCTCTATCTGTGTGCCAAATTTCATGACCTTCCCGCATGCGCTTCTATGGGCTGCCATAGACTCAAAAACGGAAGAAGAAGAAATGGAAGAATAATAAGAACGCCAACGGATACAAGGGTCTTGGCCCCTAATTAACTGATTCATTGAGGTGAAAGGCTAAAGGTCTTAAAGGAACACTCCACTTTTTTTGAAAATATGCTCATTTTCCAGCTCCCTTAGAGTTAAACAGTTGAGTTTTACTGTTTTCGAATCCATTCAGCCGATCTCCGGGTCTGGCGTTAGCCCTTTTAGCATAGCTTAGCATAGATCATTGAATCTGATTAGACCGTTAGCATCTCAATCAAAAAAATGACCATAGAGTTTCGATATTTTTCCTATTTAAAACTTGACTCTTCTGTTGTTACATCGTCTACTAAGACCAACGGAAAATGAGAAGTTGCCATTTTCTAGAGTCTAGACCGATATATCAAGGAACTTTGCTGCCGTACCATGGGTGCAGTGGCGCAATGATATCACGCAGCACCTGAAAATAGTACCCAGCGCGCTCCCTGTTGTCACGTTGGTTATGTTGACTGAAGTTAGCCTATTTTCAGGCACTGCGTAATAAATATCATTGCACCGCTGCACCCATGGGACGGCAGCAAAGTTCCTTGATTATTACTAACTCTTTGGTCATTTTTTTGAGCAAGATGCTAACGGTCTAATCAGATTCAATGATCTATGCTAAGCTATGTTAAAAGTGCTACCGCCAGACCCGGAGATCGGCTGAAAGGATTCGAAAACGGTAAAACTCAACTAGGGGCGTTGGAAAATGAGCCCCTTTAAGTGCTCCTTTAAGTCAAGTCAAGTCAAGTCAACTTTATTTATATAGCGCTTTTAACAATGTAGATTGTTTCAAAGCAGCTTTACAGTGTTAAACAGCAAAATAATGCAGCCTAATTTTATTCAGCTGTATAGCCATTTGATGTCATCAGTTCATTTCAATTTCCATACGGTGACAGTGTGGGCTTTAGATCAATAATTAGATCAGTAATTTAGTTTACATGGTTAAATTAGTTTATTAATTAGATTTATTTTGATGTTTAGTTGAAAAATATAGTGTCCCCAACTGAGCACGCCAAGCCAGAGGCAACAGTGGCAAGGAAACCAAAACCCCATCAGGTGACCTAATGGAGAAAAATAAACCTTGGGAGAAACCAGGCTCAGTCGGGGTGCCAGTTCTCCTCTGGCCAATTTACAAACAGCGTATTATTATTATTATTCTGGCTGCTTTACAGGTCAGAGGTCATAATAGATCGGAATATTCAAAGGACCGGAGGCAACACGCTGGAGACGGGTTTATTGAGGATGATGTTGATTAAATAATTATTAAAGTGCAATATTCGAATGATCGGAGGCAACACGCTGGAGACGGGTTTATTGCGGATGACATATCGATATAAGTATTATTTAATGATAATATTCGAACAATCGGAGTCATCACACTGGTGACGGGTTTATTTAGATGCCGTGTCGATGAGGCAGTTGCAGGGGGAGGATAATTGACACGGTCTCTGCAGACACTTCGGGGTCCTGTGTTGGTCTTCTCTGGTCCACCATCTGATTAGGATACGGTGCTTTGACAAAACAGTGCTTTGACAAAATCTCTTTTTACATTGCATTTGTATCTGTTTAGTTGTAAGTAATACACAACGTATACTACATATATCCCTTATCTACCCCCACTATCATTCAAAAGTTTGGGGCTGGTAAGGTTCTAAAATGTGTTTGAAACAATTCTCTTATACTCATCAAAGCTGCATTTATTTGATCAATAAATACAGTAAAACAGTGAAATATTATTACAGTTTAAAACAAGGGTTTTCTATGTGAATATATTATAACATGATCAATAACCTCTGGTCAAAGCTGAATGTTCAGCATCATTACTCCAGTCTTCAGTGTCACATGATCCTTCAGAAATCATTCTGATATGTTGATTATTATCAATGTTGAAAACACTTTCTCTTACTGGCGGTGTACATGAAAAACAAAAAAGAGAAATACAGGCAACAGAACAAGTCAAGTGTTTAATCGTGTGCTTTATTTGAAGTCGGTAAACTTCCATTTCCTGTTTCATCCAGGTACAGTTTTCTTTTCCTTTTTTGACGTTGCAGTAAAGTTCTGCACACATAAGGTAATGAAAGCGTTTCATGTCAAACATAATTTTTTCATTCATGCTACATTGTCTTTAATGCATAGTTCAGAGATGGACTCAAAACAATATTCAGTTCTCCTCAAGCATCGCCACAACACGATCTGTAACGTGGAGCTCACGGTGATAGTCATATTGTACATGATCCGATTGTAAATCTACAGCCTAGCGGAGACTCCACCGGTATATCCATGAGACCCTGATCCATAGAAAGCTCTTTCCTGAGTATGGCTGCCAAAGGTGTACAATAAAAATGGATTTGGTGTCCTTTACGGTCACCCCGCCTGTCGTATTGCTCAAAGTACGTAGTACAAATGTGAGTCAGATTATTCCCCATGTACAAACAACTTTCTGACGAGCACAACTCCCAGGCCAGGCGAAGCGTAGTACCTCTACGGTAGCGATCTGCCAATCTCTCATGCCTTCAAGGATGTTAATAACTGATATTCATTATTCACTTTCACCACAAGTCAACGTTTGAACTAAAAGCAGAACTAAATTAAAACGCTCATGTTTCCTGACTGAAACCCGAAGACAAGAACACATTTCTGTTGAAAACATTGGCAAAACCATTTTTCGTAATTGTTGCATTGTGAAGCAGTAACAATGGTTTTGCAGAAGTTCATTTTGCTCATATTCCATGAATTCATTCTGAAGAAATTTCGGTGTAAATCTTTTGGAATTATGAATACATGTACACAGAATTACACTCATAATTCTTTTCAAACGAATTTCTGTGTAAATTATTCATAAAATCAATTGGATTTATGAAGAAATGTACACAGAATTACATTCAAAATTCATTTGGAACAAATTTCTGTGTAAATAATTCATAAAATCACTTGGATTTATGATGAAATGTACACAGAATTACATTCAAAATTCATTCGGAACAAATTTCTGTGTAATTTATTCATAATATCACTTGTTTTTATGAAAAAATGTACTCAGAATTACACTAAAAATTTGTTCAGAGCAAATTTATGTGTAAATAATTCATAAAATCACTTGGATTTATGAAAAAATGTACACAGAAACATTCAAAATTCATTCAGAGCTAATTTCTGTGTAAATATTTCATAAAATCATTTGGATTTATGAAAAAATGTACACAGAATTACATTCAAAATTCATTTGGAACAAATTTCTGTGTAAATCATTCATAAAATCACTTGGATTTATGAAAAACTGTACACAGAATTACACAAAAAATTTGTTCAGAGCAAATTTCTGTGTAAATAATTCATAAAATCACTTGGATTGTACACAGAAACATTCAAAATTCATTCAGAGCTAATTTCTGTGTAAATAATTCATAAAATCACTTGGATTTATTAAAAACTGTACACAGAATTACACAAAAAATTTGTTCAGAGCAAATTTCTGTGTAAATAATTCATAAAATCACTTGGATTGTACACAGAAACACTCAAAATTCGTTCCGAGCTAATTTCTGTGTAAATAATTCATAAAATAATTTGGAGTTATGAAAAAATGTACACTGAATTACATTCAAAATTTATTCTGAACCCATTTCTGTGTAAATAATTCATAAAATCACTTGGATTTACAAAGAAATGCATATAGAAACATTCAACATTTTGTTTGAATTATGCAATAATCAAACAATAAACTATTCCGGAGTTGCTGAAACTGATTCATCGTTAATGTAATGTGATAATCTCCCTTTAGTTATGAAAAAATCATTATACCTCGAGCCTTCTTATAAAACGTCCTTTTTTTGTCCCAAATCCGTGTACATAAATGATGGATGATCTCCTTAAAGTCCCAAAGGAGAAAGCTATGACTGTTGCGGACGCTCCTCTTCATACTTTGTTGTACATGAGAAAAACGGTTGCTATCCCGTCGTTGTGAAATGATCCGTATGTATTCCTGAGAAAGGTCATGAATAATGATGCGTTTAGTTGATTGTACAAATGAAATAAGGCAAATAGAGATTGTCACAATTCACAGCGCCGCCTTTAGGGCTTCAGTTCTGCTTCCTGCAAAACCGCCTTCGCCCTCTTCACAATTCAGAAAGACGTAGAAAAATCGAGCCGAAGTCTAAAGCAGGTTCAGTATTTCCCGTCTACGTCCGCCCTCATATCGCATGCACTCCCAAAGGTCAAAGTCGTATTCAAAGTGGCGCATGCCTGGAAGCCCTGAAGTTCATCACTTGTCAAGCCCTTTAAAACACTAGCCACACGTCACGAGTGCTAATGTTTCATCAGTTAGCATGAAGAACAGCATTCAATCCAACCGAAGCGCAATTCCTGCTTTGTGCTTCTCCCGGTTAGTTACTCCAAAGCTCACCGTCCTCATCCTCACTCGCTCTTCTCTCTGGTCCATTTGATCATGGTTTCTGGAGAGCGGTAGAGGAAGATGAGCTTGGCGTACAGGTCTTCCTCCAGGTCCAGCTCGCCCGTCTCTCGGACCAGGAAGATGTCGGTGCAGAGCTTGAGGATTCGGTCCACGTTGGGCAGCTCTTCGAACATGATGGTGTGCGAGATCCCGCTGAAGAACTCTCGCACGAACTTCCCAATGACCAGAACCACCGACATGTACAGACCCATGATCCTGTGCACACGCGGGTTATGTTTAACTCAACACACAGTGCATGAATCACACACAGTTTAATCAAGTTCTGTGATAAAATCCTGTTAATTTGGTTCAGATGGATTTAACACATATCTGTTATATAATTAGTGATTTTCACTAAACTAAAAATGAAAATAAAAACAAAAGCACAGACTAATTATAGTAGCCTACATTTTATTACCCCATTATAAAATTACACATACTTGTAGGTCCAACAACAAATATTTTAGCAATATGTGTATTTTACTCCTATTCCTGTTCGTTCACTATTCCCTGAATTTTAGTGGAGATTCCCTTGCAGAAGGCCGTCCTCTCCTGACAGCAAAATGGACATATTTGCATGACTTTCGAACATTTACAGATGGAGAATATACGTGTGAAATGTAAGTTATGCACTGAGGAAAGCATCAGATCTCAAACACATTAAACAGCGCGATTCTGTCAGTCAGCACATGTCTCTGTCACGGCGTCTGCTGATGTAGACTACATGTGTTAACTAAATCTTACCAGTTATTTTGAAGCCCTTAATATACAGTGTGCTTCATGTTTAGGACCAATTGGATTATGCACTCTGCGTCCTCCGCTATTTTTCAGATGTGCTCGTATAAAACTACTGTATATCGATATAAACGGTATTGCCTCAATCCATATAGTTTCTAAAAAATATATATTGCTATATTGTACAAACTCAATATACCGCCCAGCCCTAGTCCCTACACTAACAGGTAGGAAATAAACAGAACATTAATAAAGTTATCAAACACTTCACAGACTTCACTGCATAAATGATCAATTAAATATAGATGAATCCTTATTAAAGCTACAGAAGTTATTCAGTCAAGAGCAGTGAGTGATTTTCTCTTTCTTTTGATTATCATTAATCAGACCTGTTCACATCGGGAGGATTTTCGTGCGCGTTTATCGCCGACATTTAATGCCTCGTGACTAAACAAAGGGCGCCAATGTGAGTGTGCACACCGACGCGCAAAACGCCAGGCGTAAAAGTGTCATTTATTTAAAAAAAACGCCTTGACGTTTATTTTTTTGACCCCACTTTATATTAGGTGGCCTTAACTACTATGTACTTACATTTAAAAATAAGTACACTGTACTTACTGAGTTCAAATTGTATTGCAAACACCTTTGCTGATATTGAGGTGGGATACAGGTAGGGTTAGGGACAGGTGTGGTGGTGTGGGTAAGTTTAAGGGTAGGGTTAGGTGTAAGGGAAGTGTCAACTGTGTAATTACAAATGTAACTACAGAAATTAATTACAGACGTCATTTTTTTAATTGTAAGTACAATGTAAAACCATGTATATACACAATAAGTGCATTGTATCAAATTATTAATAAAAATGTTAGTACATAGTAGTTTAGGCCACCTAATATAAAGTGGGTCCATTTTTTTTATTTTGATGTGACGCGTTAAAAACTGTCCGACAAATGAGATCTGCGCTTTAGTTCACGTGCCTGGAGCTGCTGAAGTTACAGTAAAACACCACTTGGTGGCGCCCAAGCACATAACGGTCTTGCCGAGCACACACTGATACAACGAAGAGGAAGTAAGTAGACAACAAAGAAGATGAGCTGCTAATGCTGCTTTGCCAGTTAGCAAAAAGTGTAAATGTTTTTGGCAAGCACGTAAATACTGTCTCTCTTCTTCTTCTGTGTGACAAGCGAGTGTCAGAAGCATAGACTGTAAAAAAATATGGGCGTAGTGTCCGTGACGTCACCCATAGGATTCTGAAGAGCAGTTTTGAAGCGCAAAGTTGGGTCGAGCTGGCCGTTGCCATCTTGGCAGCGCGTCATCGCGTGTCACACCCAGACAACAGAAAATGGGCAAAGAGGCGGGACGTGGGCGGAGCTGAGGTGACTCGATGACTAACAGACATAGACAGAAAAAGAAATGGACACAGCGACCCCATAGACTTCAACAAAGAAAAGTGAAGTCAGTTAGAAGCACTCACTTCCTGATGGCTGATGTACTGCGCAGCCTCAGACTGAGCTTGACGACGTAGATGTGACGTGAGCAACCTGTCTGACAGTGGCAAGTCTTCTAGTAGTTGTGCAAACTGAAATCTGAATCACCGAATCTTGCAGAGACAGAGAGAGTGAGCAGGAGCAACTTTTGATGAATGAAGCATGATTTGCGACATCTCTATCTGCGTTTATGCCTCCACGTCCCCCCGATTGCCCCATAGACAGTAAAAGATTGCCTGCGAGCTTCTCCTCGGGTCTATACGCTTTTTATACATTGTCGTGTTTGTTTAGAAATAAACAATGGACGAATGGAGTCTTTAAACGCCTCAGATGTAAAGATATTCGCTGTCAATGTGACGCCAAAATGAATGGTAGTCAATGGGATGCTAACAGCAGGTGATGGCTTGGTTAGCAATGCCTGCCCCTATGGAAGGTACGCTTTCCGGGGGATGGATTACACCCTTGCTAACAGACAGGAGATAAATGGCTATCCACCTGTCACTCAAAGTGGCCACGCCCTTAATTATGCAGGACTGTAAACGAATGAGTTATAAAAAAATTCACCCCCCTCACAGTCGTCATGAAGGGCAAAATTAGCCGTATAGACCAAAACCACAATTTGTACCAGACTGTAAACCTGTGTTTTTTCTGCTGTAAAGTTGGGCATTTTAACATGAGCTCAATGCATGGGCGTCGGAACCATTGTTTGTGGGTGGGACAAGACCCACCCACTTTTTACGATCAATGATATTGGAGCCACTCACTTATTCGCTTAGCAAGCAAAGCGGAATATTTGTACTTATTGGCATCTACTCCAGTAAAAAAAATTCTGAGGACCCACCCACATTTTTTTTGCTTCCGACGCCCATGGCTCAATGAGATTCTGCTCCTTCTGGAGTCTGTCTCTAGTGGCCAGTCGATGAATTGCAGTTTAAGTCACTTCATTGTTGGCTTCAAGAGAAACTGCGGGAGGTTGCCGCTTGGTCAGAAGCATAAAGTGCCGCAGCACTACCTTGTGTACCGGGAGCGCCATCTACTGAATTTGCACGTTCACTCGGGAGTGCACACAAAGACGCGCCTAAAAACGTCTCAAAAAACGCTGGCAATAAGCACACGCGCGATAATCGTCCCTGTGTGCACAGGCCTTTAGGCTGCTGTCACTTTAAGAGCTGATGCACATGACCCAGATCTGACACGCATCCTTATTTAACTCTTTACATTCATTTCACACTTCATTTAACTCATTTAAGACTGTGCTTGCGATGATACTGGCATAAGTTTGTGCGTTAAACTAAAAAAATGAATCACATTAATTTTGACAGCCCTAATATATATATATATATATATATATATAGCTGCAATGAGCAAATTTACAAAAACTTACATAGTGTGTATATATATATATATATATATATAAAACTTAAAATATATTGTTTTATATATATAAAATTAACATTTATAAATGAGTGGTTTAATATTTCTCCATTGTTTTTTATTCAATTATGCTGTTCGCAATGCTTCATGGGATTTTTTTTCCCTTACTAAAACCGTCTTGTACCATTGTCTGATTTTCCACTTTTTTTTGTACTTCAAATCAAAGTTTGCAGTGTTGTGATTCACCTCGTAGCTAATGGTTCATGGCTTTAAACTCTTTAACGAAGACTTTTTTAAAAATCCCTATGGGAAAAATGAATTCTAAGAAACTTCTAGAACCAGCGCTGCTGAAAAAGAGGGCGGGCACAGTTGCACTGTGGTTTCTATTGAGAAGCCCCACTCACAGTGAACTCTCATTGGTCAAAAATCCACCTCCACATAACGGTGTATGAAACTTTAAATGTTCTGATTGGCCACAGTTTTTTCCCATTAGGTAGGACAGAAAAATCACTTGCGACTGGTAATGTGTTACGATTGTCACTTACCCATAGCCAGCCAGAAAGCCCAGACTAGGTGGACTGACTTGGTCACTGAAGATGTAGATCTCCAGACCAGATTCGTTTTGATTCTTGAATGTATCTGCAGTTAACGGCCCTCTTTCTGTCTGATTCACGATCCACCACTCCTGAACGCCCCCCGAGCTGTGTTTGCTGGTCTTGCGTAACGAGAGCGTGATGTTCCTGTAAACTTCATCTAAGGGGGAACATGGAAGAGTGAAGAGAAAGAGACATGTTGGTGTCTGTAGAAAAGCACAGCGATGTAGCAAAGGCATAGATAATGGTGGAGAGCCGGTGTTTTACTGCGGGAGAGCTGCTCAATAGGCTTGGCATTGGAGTCGCTTGGTGCTCTGATGAATCTTGGAAAAATCTTTTCGATGCACCTTAAAAAAAACAAACATTACAATTAACCATTCAGCCAAATGTTTAGGAGAAAAAAGTAAATAAAAATATACAGACTGACTGTGATTGTTTCATATTAGCATTTAGAAGCTTAAAAACTCACACTGGAACTTCATTGTACTCCGTTCCGTTGTCATTACTACTCAGTAGTTCCTTTAGTTTAGCTCTGGTTTGGTTATTCAGTTCAATTTGGTGTTTTCCTATTGCCGTTTCAGCTTTGGCACCTAAATCGATGTTCCTAATGGACAAATACACAAATACACACAGAAATGAATGAATGAGTCTTGTCATATGCATTTATTGCAGAACAGATTGTCATCAGGGTTATTATCGTTAAATAAAACTTATTGAAGTAAAATTATTGATATAAAGCTGAAATAAAATATAAAAAATGTCCACGACCTGAAATAGGATTATATACAGTTGTGGTCAGAATTATTGGCACCCCTGGTAAATATGATCAAAGATGGCTGTAAAATAACATGAACAAAGCATGAACAGCTGGATTTTTGTGAACTAACGTTAACAAAGATGAACTAATGCTGAACAGAGGTGTTGTTCATGGTTAGCTCATGTTAACTAATGCATTAACTAATGTTAACTAATACAACCTTATTGTAAAGTGTTAACAAAATGTTTAATCGCACACTTATCGTGAAATTAAGCATACGCCATTTACACATTTCATTGTCATAATTTGCTATATCCAAAGTAAAAAAATCAGATTGAAGGGTGATTATCACAAAACTATTTTCTGCAAGCTTCAAGGATCATTGGAGACTCCAAAAGGACACCAAATATAAGGAGTCCATATACGTCTGTTATATAATACATGCATACACACCTAAGCACCCATGAAAACAAAAAAACATTATATAAAAAAACTTCACAGAATTCACAGTGTATAGTGTGTGCACAGAGCAACAACAACAAGATTGTTTTCATTTTAGACATCAAGCTGCGATACAGAACGGGACCGCACGGAGACACCAAAAAAACTCCTAAATCAAACGCTTTGACCGAATAAACCTACGATTACTAAACACAACAATGAACGTGACAAATCAAACATTATCCTTGCTGAGTGTGTGTGGAAACAACGCAAATGTACTGTGTGTATGTACATGAATGCAGCGTGCGATCAGTGATCTACAGTGCGCACAGACAACAAGCCGTGTGTGTGCGCGCTCTAGATCACTGATCGCACGCTGCATTCATGTACAGACACACAGTACATTCGCGTTGTTTCCACACACACTCAGCAAGGATAATGTTTGATTTGTCTTACTGCATGACTCCAGTACATCACCAATGCTCTTCAGAAACAATCGCAGAATACGACAGAGTTCGTGTTTTAAAGCAAAGCACACTGGAATGAATAATTCACTAAAAACACAATGTGAGTCTCTTTTCTCTCTGATATGTCTGATGTTTCAGCCTGGCCTTCTTTACATTAGCGCTGTTTTGGACTGTTTGAATTAATTCGATTCCTGGATCCCTGAAAACTTTCCCAGAGTTTAACAGCTTTAAATAGCCTGATCACAAACAGAGAAGCAGAATCGAGTTAAAGAGTTCGAATGGACATTTCCTCCTACCAGGGCTACAGGTGCAATAAATGTGTGAATGTGCTACTCAGTGTGATAAACTCCCGACTTCTGTTATTTATTTGCATTCAATTATTTTAACGTGTTAAAGCTGCACTATGTAACTTTTCTGTCCGCTAGAGGTCGCCTGTTCAAAACAAAGGCGTAGTTTGATGAATCTTGGGACATGTGGTCTTCACCTCACAGCCGGTGGGAAAGAATCGGGATAGGACTCGGGCAGAAATCATATTGATGGATGTGATTATTAACGTTACTGTAGTCTGAAGCAGAGCAGGAGCGAGTGTTGTGGAGCTGAGGAACCGCTGGAGCGATTGTTAATAAGATGAACGCAACACACGCCTCGCGAGCAGCGGGACTTTTATTATGACACAGTCGCTCCTCCGCTCATGAGTGTGAGGTAACGCAGCTCTGTTGATCATATTAGACACATCTGAGTGTGTTGATGATGTGATGACGTTACTCTGTGCGTTCTCTCAGCGGCTGTTATGACACTTGTTCACACTGCAGTGAGAGTAAAGCGTTTCTGCAAAATTAGACCGGAAACCGAGGGGAACGCAGATATGACGCAATCGACAGGCGACTCCCTCACACGTCCCGGTTCCTCGGGTAAAATAGCAATTCCTCACGATTTACTAATAGTTGGGAACATTTGGTATTTTCTAAGTACTCAACCGAACAAAATATATAACACTGGCCTAGTGGTTTTTGGATATTTTACTGAATTTTCTTTACATAGTTAGTCCCTCCAGAAAAACGCGATTATGCGATCGCATGATTTAATGCATAATCAGCCAAAGTCTGCATATTTCAAATTCAAATACACCGCACTTTCGCCGCGTAAATTGCCTATTTCCGCGTGCAAAATATGCGGGGCTAGCATGATTTCATAATCCCCTCATTTTCGTTGCAAAAAAGTCATATATATATATTAGCAGAAAGTTGAAAAATGTTTGTTTACTTCACACAAGAGCCGCCATTTCCCCCTATAGCCATGGCAACGTTTTGAAGTGACGTAATTACCCGACGTGAACGTCATCGAAAAGCTGCAAACCCCGTGGAGAAACCATAGATATCGGTGAAACCATGATGAAGCACAAATTCCCATTTGCCAACAAAAATAACAGCAAAAGACGCCCAAAGCAGTTTCCCGATGTGTTGACCGATTTCAAAACACAACATCATGAAGCTTTGAAGCGTTATGAATCAGTGAGTCGATTCAGCGGTTCGGATCGCCAAAGTCACGTATTTCAGCAGTTTGACACGCGATCCGAATCATGAATCGACTCACTGATTCATAACGCTTCGAAGCTTCATGATGCTGTGTTTTGAAATCGGTCCAAATTGAGCCATGGGTTTATTAAGGTCTTCAATAAAACAAGATGAGAACTTAAATATTCAATTAAAAATATTCTCTTTTTTTCTCTTTTTCATCAAACCACAGTTTTTGCAAGTTTTATCGCATAAAAATCCCGCATTTTTCGTCGCATTTTTTAAGAAAACCTGCCGCATAATCAAGGATTTTTGCCCGCAACAATCACAAAAAAAAAGCCGCATTTTTCTGGAAGGACTGCATAGTGCACCTTTATGACTTTAAATGAATCGCATGCGTTAACGCATTAACGTTGACAGCACTACTGTAAAAAAAAAAATCTGTTTACCCTTTTGATCTTTCATAAAAACAAAAATTGCACAAATCTAGCATTTCATTGAAGTAAAAGATTGCAATAAATACTTTTCTCCAAAACACATTGGCCATAATTCTCCTATAATGCTTGATGAGTTTAGTTATCACATACCATTCCTCCATACAGAATCTCTCCAGATCCTTCAGATTTCCAGATCCATGTTTTTTTTTTTTTTTTAAGCTCAACTATCTTTTACTGCACATCAGAACTATAGGGTTTGACTCATTGCGATGAATGATTAAGGGAATTTGGCCTTTGTGTTTCCTCATATTTATACTCCTGTGAAATAGCTAGACAAATTCATGTTCCTAGTCACCCTGGTGTGTTAAAAAATGTAAATATGAATAGGAATATACTTCTGAGAAGTTTTACGCCAAAAAAAAAAAAAAAAATCTAGGAGGGCCAATAATGGTTTCATAATGTGATTTACCCCACACTTTCAATTCTTTTACTTTCAATGAAATGTTAAATTTTTGCGATTTCTTTAAATGAAAGATCAAAAGGATAAATAATGCAGATTAAAAAAAAAATCATATTTACCAGGGGTGCCAATAATTCTGACCACAACTGTACATACATCACGTGTGAGCAGGGATGAAGCGGAGTGAGAATCCAAGTGCAGCATCAACGGTTTAATAACAACCAACATCAACAGTAAATCCAAGAACAAGGGTATCCAAAAACAGGCAGGAGCGCAACAACAGGAACACACATACAGGAGCCAACAACTGAAGCACTGGGGTATATATACACAAAGGGAAACAAGGGGGTGTGGTAAATGGGAAACACCTGGGGAGACATGAAAAACTACAAAGAACTACAAAAATAAAGCACAGGAAACAGTTCAACGAGACAGACACAGAGCATATGTGACAATATATACATTTTCATTACTGTATATTATGATTTAATTTGTCGTACTGCCTTTAATTTATGTTTGTAAGGTGTTTTCACTTGGTACATTTTCTAATCTAGGCAGTTGCCTGGGTCAAGTCACCTTTATTTATAGAGCGCTTTTTACAATACAGATTGTTTCAAAGCAGCTTTACAGTGATAACAGGAAAAAAATGCAACAAAGTTTGTTTCGGCTGTCCCAAGCCGCTCTGGAGAAAACAGTGATGTCATCGTCCAGCTCAGTTCAATTCTCACTCAATAGTGTCAATGCAGGCAGGTCAATAATATAGCTGTATATTTAGTGCCCCCAACTAAGCAAGCCAAAAACCAAAGGCAACAGAGGCAGTTCTCCTCTGGCCAATGGGTGTTCTATAGACCTTAGGTAACCCTGCCCCTTTTCAGTGCTACATTTTAATTAAATATAAAATAACTTTATATTTATATAAATAATATTGTGTGACAGAACGGCTGCCTCTCCCTTGTTATCAGCACCAGTACCGTCGCAAGGGCTGTGCCAAGTGTGTGACCGCACAGGGCCTCGCGCCTCACCAGGGCCTCGCAAAGTAAAGTGACAGCTGGCTTGATGTAAAAGCCGACAGTTAAAGTTTTATGTTTTTGTCCTTCAAAATACTATAATAGTTAAAAAGACACAGCTAAAAATGTGTCATAATGCTGTATTATTCTGCTTGTTAAAAATATATTGGGCTATGCAGTAAGCTACAATATTTATCTTTGCGCGTGACAGTGATTCATGCGCATATACATGTCAGTCAGCGGGCATCGCACCCCAAGTTCGTAGAGAGCTTTAATCAGTCCATTCAAATTTGATTTTGGCTGCCTCTGAAATTGGTTAAACCATAGATATTTCGCTACCTAAGAAGTTCAAGTAAATAGGCTATAGAAACGCGCGCTCATTGAAGGATGTGCAATTATTGCATGGACGGAGAAAGCAGGACGCCTGCATTTCAGCTGACGTACTACGCTCAAAAGGTTTTTTATTTAACACTATAAAGTTAAATAACCATATAGCCTAACTATTACGCACCTTTCGGAGCATCAGTGCCGCAGAACGAGTAAAGCCTATAGGCTACTCTATCTCTAGACGTTTTAAACGTTTTTAAATATGAAAACTGCAATAAGCAATTAAATAGTCAAACATCCATTTAGCGCATATTAACAGAGGAAAACAACTGAACAACAGAGCTGTTCTCTCAGTACTGTCTGTTTATTTTACTGACTGAGAAATGGCTTCAGATGATTCAGTGAGAGAGCAGTCCAAACTCATTCAAGTGGATTCAGGCCGTCTTGCAAACGCGTTTGACCCATTCATAATTTACAACATTTTAACGTCAAAATGTGCACACTGCGCAGTTCAGGTGGCCTACAGTTTAACTTCTTGAACCTAATGCTGTTAAACTGAATTTATTTTATTTTCCCCCTTAAATATCCACATAAACAACTAATAATACATCACTATAGAAACAGTATACCCCCGTTAATATACCCATGGGCCTCGCACATCACGTTCGCACAGGGCCTCGCACCACCCTTGCGACGGGCCTGATCAGCACCACCCCGTCCCTGAAATCGTCGCCCGGTTCCCACCTGGAGTAGGTGTGAGAGAGAGGAGGGGTGCTCAAATATCGTCTGAATCTGAAATCGCCCCCTCTATACCCTTAAATAGGGCACTATTTAAAGGGACAGCCATTTGTAGTGGTGCCCGAAACCATGGTGTACGTTATTGAGTGCACTCATTCTATCCCACATAGCGAGTGTACAGCCGATGTACATTCAACTGCTGTCCGAATTCGCTCACTTGTTTCATTCACTCCTTCAAGTGAACTGTATTAGTGGACTAAAGTAGGGAATAGTAGTTGAGGGTTTAGGGGGCGAGTTCGGATTCAGCCATCGAGAACTGGCGGGGAGTGAAGAGGCACACCAATCTAGACTAAAAACACCTCTCTTTACTGTGGCATACACATAAAACACTTTTTCAATGAAATGATTGTTAGGCTGCATTAACTAGGTCAGCCGGAACCGGGAACACTTCCCATAACACCTGATGTACTCGTTACATCATCAGAAGAATGGCATCTACGCTAATGATAGTCTCTCTGTTTTATCCCGAGGTTTACTGCAGTCATTCGGATCCGGGCCGTATCCAGATCAGATGGTGGACCTGCGCCCAGAGAAGACCAACACAGGACCCCGAAGTGTCCGCAGAGACCGTGTCAATTAGCCTCCCCCTGCAACTGCCTCATCGACACGGCATCTCAATAAACCCGTCTCCAGCGTGATGACTCCGATTGTTCGAATATTACAATTAAATAATACTTAAATCGATATGTCATCCGCAATAAACCCGTCTCCAGTGTGTTGCCCCCGATCATTCGAATATTGCACTTTAATAATTATTTAATCAACATCATCCTCAATAAACCCGTCTCCAGCGTGTTGCATCCGGTCCTTCGAATATTCCGATCTATTATGACCTCTGACCTGTAAAGCTGCCAGAATAATAATAATAATAATAATAATAATAATACGCTGTTTGTTAATTAGCCAGAGGAGAACTGGCACCCCGACTGAGCCTGGTTTCTCCCAAGGTTTATTTTTCTCCATTAGGTCACCTGATGGGGTTTTGGTTTCCTTGCCACTGTTGCCTCTGGCTTGGCGTGCTCAGTTGGGGACACTAAATTTTTCAACTAAACATCGAAATAAATCTAATTAATAAACTAAATTGACCATATAAACTAAATTACTGATCTAATTATTGATCTAAAGCCCACACTGTCACCGTATGGAAATTGAAATGAACTGATGACATCAAATGGCTATACAGCTTAATAAAATGATGCTGCATTATTTTCCTGTTTATCACTGTAAAGCTGCTTTGAAACAATCTACATTGTTAAAAGCGCTATATAAATAAAGTTGACTTGACCATCACCGCCGCTGTTAACTGCCAGGCGTGCCTCTCCTCAGCAAACCGGTCTCTCTCTCTCTCTCTTTCCCTGTGTCCTCGTGGGCAGAGGGAATCCCACACCGCTTTAGATATGAGTCGCCAGACCGTAAGCACGCGTAACGCCGCTGACAGGCTTGGATGCCGGGCCACTTTTCCTCTCAGTTGCCGTGGCCTAAAGAGGACGAGCCGCCATGTCAAAGCCGCCGCCTCCTCGCGGCTCGGACCGAAGAGGGATGCATGTGCCACCGCCGGACCCCGCCCCTTACCTGAACCCATCCTATCTGATCACTACCCTTCCTCCACGACCCCCTTGTTTGTTTGACACTTTATTCCCCTTTTTGAACATTTCATGTTTATTTATGTTAATAAACACCTCCTCCCCGCCTGCCGCCACACCCACTGTGGCTGTTGTTTGCTCCTCCCGCCACAATTGATTCAAATATAACAATTTTAGATCCAACTGGACATGTTGCTGTGAGATTCATGAAATGCACGTGCCCAGGTTTGTTGCTTTCCACTACAAATGGAAAGTTGAACTCTACCTCCGTATGGACCAGGTCATGGTGAGAGGAAAATTCTCCTCATTGAGCATATCAATGAGGTTATTCCTGCTCGGGGGGCTGATGGTCCACAGCGCGTTTGAACTTCCTTCTAGTTGTGCTATTATCAAATCCTCTTGAATATAAGACTCCAGGAACTGCATGGCGTTCTGCAGGAGACACAAGCATCTATATCAGCTTTTTTTCCACAATGCAAAATAAAAAATCGTAATATTTCTAAAAAATAAGCTCCATTTTATCTTTGCAAAATATCATTTCTTATGTTGATTATGCAGTGAAATGTGACATTAAAACAATAGTATTGTCCATTATTATGGGCCTCAACAAACAGCAATCTGAAATCATTCGGGTGCACGACAAAAAACATGTTCATGTCATAAAAATACAAAGTACTTGACAACAGAAACAGCTCCTTACTGCATTAGTGCTGTAGCCATCTGTGAACGCTTTAAACTGTGAGGAATTTATGCTTTTTATATGGTTCTGCTGGGCGCTCATTGTGAAGATCGGCTGGAAAACAGAATGCAACAGGAATGGAAAAAAGCACTGTGGGACATTTGTTTTTGAGATTTGAATTGTTTGAGTTTCAGAAGAGATCGCAACAATGTCTCAAATTTTATGGATACAGTATTGTTATTGTTAGCTAAAACTCCATTGGCCATTAAAATTCAGCTGAAATAGAAATATTAGATTAAAACCTTTGAAACATTGTTTGCCAACTAACTGAAATAAGTGCAAGTTAACAAATGTAGCTACTAAAATGACTAAAACTAAAACAGAAAGAAAAATAAATTGAAGCTACAAAAACAAACACTGCAAAAAAACAACAAAAAAGAATAATAAAATGACTAAATATTACTCTAAAATTAAAACAAAAATTATAATAAATTAGAGATGCACGATATCGGCCACCATATCGGTATAATTTGGCCGATGTATTAAAGCCGATAAATAATGTATTATTTCCTTCAGCTGCGCCATGATGGTTTTGAATGGCTTGAAATATGATTTTATCAAAAAGAAAAATACAGTTAATTTTAATGTGTAGATTTTTTGTTTTTGTAATCAGGCTCTCAAAAACTACATACAATTTTTGATTTAGATTTATCGGCCAATATATCGGTTATTGGCTTTCAAATATAAAGAATTATATATACAAATTTTCTATCCCTATAATAATAATAAATAATAATAATACAGAAAATACATTAAAGCTAAATAGAAACAAAACAAACACCGCAAATAAACTAAAACAATAACAAATAAAAATGACAAAAAATACAATTATTAAACTGAAAACATAAAAATCAAAGCTTAATATTAATAACTACTGTATATTATATGAATTATTAATATTATATTAAATATGAATAAACACTAGTATAGTAGTAATAGTTCATAATATTAAAATAACACCTGCAGAGATCTCAATATGAACTCATCAAATGATCTGAGATGCTTTGCATATTCATTTGATCTCTATACTATTACTAGTGACTCATTTGTGTCTATTTTGATTTCTCAGGAGAAACAGCATTGCTAGCAATAAAACTTAACTCTGTCCTGTATGTAGAAACGGGCAGAAATGTGAAATGAGCAGCTTTAATGTAAGGTGCACCTGAAGTCCTCCGAGCGTGAGCGTGACGGACACGTCCAGCGGGGTGTTGACCACTCCTGCCACAGATTTGACCAGAGACATGAAGAGCAGCGGGAACCAAACGATGCAGATCAGAAGCATCACGATCATGCCTCCCATTCCATACTTCACAACCTTCTTCTTCTTCTGCCCGCGCGGCTGAGGGTTTCGCTGCAACACCACATGAACAGCTGGTTAGGATGCTGCCTCACGCTCAACATGCTATCTATATACAAGTAATGAATCGATTTTGAACTGAGAAGGTTTGTTGTAACTGTCTTACCTTCTCAGATTCCCTCCAGCATTTGAGGATGAAGATGTGAGCATAGATGTCCTCCACACAGATCCAGCTCGACAAACTGAGCGTTGTGTCCGTCCACACCCAGTCCATCACGGCTCGCAACTCCGTCAAGAACGGGATCATACGGAACCTTGGACATACAACACTTACTTAGCATGTGTATCCATTATGTAGGGATGCCTGATACCAAGCTCATGTACTCGTAAAAATACCCACAATACCAAACACCGATACCTCATGTGACATAACTGACAGACTTTTCCGTACACAGAGACACCACACACACACAATGTCAGCCTCAGGGGTGTGGAAAATACTTCAAAATTAATGACAACAACCCACACATTGCGAACTTCATGAGGTGTTTTATTTTCATTATTATGACAATTGTAATTATGCTCTATGAAGGTTATTGGACAATGACATTTGTGCTTTAAGTTTATTATAAGCACATAAAAATAATACTTTTTTAATTTGAGTATTAAGAAGCTGTCCTACATTCATTAGTCTCACTGTGTTGTGCTTGGAAAATTGTATCCGTGCATCCCTACCATTATATATAGAGACTGAAAATGATGCGGATAATCAATTGGAAATTTATCGGTCGACCACTAATTTTATAAGTAAACGAATGCAAGCCAGTCGGGTTCTATGTTTGACCACTAAAAAACTATTCTTTTTATAGATTTTATCATTCCACACAATCAAAAATGACATACGATGTCACCCTATCAATTCCCTTTAAACACGTCTCTCACCCCTGGAAGAGGAAGAGGTTGGCGTAGTTGTAGCTCTTGGTGAGGAAGTTTCCCAGGATGCGAGTCGGATATCCACATCGGATCTGATACGCTGACAGGCCGAAGTAAATGCATTTCACAAAATACCACAACTGAGCGATCTTGTTCTGACTGAAGCGCCTGCACAGAGGAGGGGAAACACATTCTTGCAAAACTGGATGGACAGGATGGATGGATGGATGGATAGATAGATATGGTGGATGGATGGATGGATGGATGGATGGATGGATAGTTACAGTGGATGGATGGATGGATGGATAGTTACAGTGGATGGATGGATGGATAGTTACAGTGGATGGATGGATAGATAGATAGATACAGTGGATGGATGGATGGATGGATACAGTGGATGGATGGATAGATAGATACAGTGGATGGATGGATGGATGGATAGATACAGTGGATGGATGGATAGATACAGTGGATGGATGGATAGTTACAGTGGATGGATGGATAGTTAGAGTGGATAGATAGATAGATAGATAGATAGATAGATAGATAGATAGATAGATAGATAGATAGATAGATAGATAGATAGATAGATAGATAGATAGATAGATAGATAGATAGATAGATAGATAGATAGATAGATAGATAGATAGATAGATAGATAGATAGATAGATAGAAAGATAGATAGATACAGTGGATGGATGGATGGATGGATAGATACAGTGGATGGATGGATGGATAGATACGGATGGATGGATGGATGGATAGATACGGATGGGTGGATGGATGGATGGATGGATAGATACAGTGGATGGATGGATGGATGGATAGATACGGATGGATGGATGGACAGATACAGTGGATGGATGGATGGATGGATGGATAGATAGATACAGTGGATGGATGGATGGATAGATATAGTGGATGGATGGATGGATGGATGGATGGATAGATATAGTGGATGGATGGATGGATGGATAGATACAGTGGATGGATAGATACAGTGGATGGATGTATAGATACAGTGGATGGATGGATGGATAGATAGAGTGGATGGACGGATGGATACAGTGGATGGCTGAATAGATAGATAGATACAGTGGATGGATGGATGGATGGATGGATACAGTGGATGGATGGATAGTTACAGTGGATGGATGGATAGATAGATACAGTGGATGGATGGATAGATACAGTGGATGGATGGATAGATACAGTGGATGGATGGATAGTTACAGTGGATGGATGGATAGTTACAGTGGATGGATGGATAGTTACAGTGGATAGATAGATAGATAGATAGATAGATAGATAGATAGATAGATAGATAGATAGATAGATAGATAGATAGATAGATAGATAGATAGATAGATAGATAGATACAGTGGATGGATGGATGGATAGATACAGTGGATGGATGGATGGATGGATGGATGGATGGATAGATGCGGATGGATGGATGGATGGATGGACAGATACAGTGGATGGATGGATGGATGGATGGATGGATAGATACAGTGGATGGATGGATAGTTACAGTGGATGGATGGATAGTTACAGTGGATGGATGGATAGTTACAGTGGATAGATAGATAGATAGATAGATAGATAGATAGATAGATAGATAGATAGATAGATAGATAGATAGATAGATAGATAGATAGATAGATAGATACAGTGGATGGATGGATGGATAGATACAGTGGATGGATGGATGGATGGATAGATACGGATGGATGGATGGACAGATACAGTGGATGGATGGATGGATGGATGGATAGATAGATACAGTGGATGGATGGATGGATGGATAGATATAGTGGATGGATGGATGGATGGATAGATAGATACAGTGGATGGATGGATGGATAGATACAGTGGATGGATGTATAGATACAGTGGATGGATGGATGGATGGATAGATATAGTGGATGGATGGATGGATGGATGGATAGATAGAGTGGATGGACGGATGGATACAGTGGATGGCTGAATAGATAGATAGATAGATAGATAGATAGATAGATAGATAGATAGATAGATAGATAGATAGATAGATAGATAGATAGATAGATAGATACAGTGGATGGATGGATGGATGGATAGATACAGTGGATGGATGGATGGATGGATAGATACGGATGGATGGATGGACAGATACAGTGGATGGATGGATGGATGGATGGATGGATGGATAGATAGATACAGTGGATGGATGGATGGATGGATAGATATAGTGGATGGATGGATGGATGGATAGATAGATACAGTGGATGGATGGATGGATAGATACAGTGGATGGATGTATAGATACAGTGGATGGATGGATGGATGGATAGATATAGTGGATGGATGGATGGATGGATAGATAGATACAGTGGATGGATGGATGGATAGATACAGTGGATGGATGTATAGATACAGTGGATGGATGGATGGATGGATAGATATAGTGGATGGATGGATGGATGGATGGATAGATAGAGTGGATGGACGGATGGATACAGTGGATGGCTGAATAGATAGATAGATAGATAGATAGATAGATAGATAGATAGATAGATAGATAGATAGATAGATAGATAGATAGATAGATAGATAGATAGATAGATAGATAGATAGATAGATAGATAGATAGATAGATAGATAGATAGAGCATTCCTGTACCTCTCTGTGATTCCTGGTAGAATAAAAAACATCCAGAAATGGATGCCGAACACCAGGAGGACCTGGAAAATCACTTTTCCCATCACCGTCTTGCGGAGGTACAGAGCGCGATCCACCACCATCGTGCCGAACTGGATGAGAACCATGACGAGGAACGGCCCGGGAACCTGATCTTCTGAGAGCGAGGACGCGATATCAGCTCCATCGCCCTGATTTTTCTGTGAGCCGGGGAAAACAACATCAACACAACAGCGTCAAGGACAAGAACCAAGGCTGCATAATGACTTTTTATTAAAATGATTTACTCTTTTGAAAATGTCTATTTAATAACAACATTTCAAATTTACCCCAAATGCCCAGAAGCCAAAGACAATAATAATAAAATCAACGGTGTCTGCTAGAAACATGAAGACGTAAACATCCGTCACGGCGTTGTACTCGGGATGGATCAGGTTATAGAAGAACTGACGGATGGGCTGATAGATCGCAACCAATCTGAAGAGAGGAGAGAAACACACACTGAAGAGATGGACTAATGAAATACATTAATAATATTAGGATGAAAGACACACACACACACTCACTTCTTGAGCAGGTAAACCTTTGCTTTGATGAGCTGCTCTCGGATCTTCTCCATAATCATTTCTTTCCGGCTCTTCTGCGGTACTTCTGGCTCACTGTTTTCTCTGCGAAAGCTGTTCCGTGTGCTCGTGCTGCCTGTGAACCGAACCTCACCACAATTAAACCCACAGCAATGAGCAACCCCACTATAACCAGAAACATCACATTAGCTAAGAAAGTTACTTTCACTGGTCTGTCCAAAAAGAGGACCTTGACCAACCAGATTCATGTGTCACCCAGCAGTGCTGGTCAGATTGCTGACAAATTGTAGTCAGTTATGGATTACATCGTACACAATATATTAGAGTGTGCGTTTTAGGTAATCTAATGACTACTTTTTGGTCACTTTTGACCTAATTTGCCCATCACATAGTAGTGTTGTAGTACTCGAGACCGGTCTTAAAGGGATAGTTCACCCAAAAATGAAAATTAGCCCTTGATTTACTCACTGTCAAGTCATCCTAGGTGTATATGACGTTCTTCTTTCAGACGAATATAATCAGAGTTATATTAAAAAATGTCCTGGCTCTTCCAAGCTTTATAATGGCAGCCCAAAATTTGAAGCCCAAAAAGTGCATCCATACATCATATAACTGCTCCACACAGCTCCGGGGGTTAATAAAGGTTGTAAGGTTGCATCAAATAGGAGTTATTTGTAAATTCAGCATATTATTATGAAAAACTGCTTTTTATTAGCACATTTTATTATTTAAAATAGATATTTAAACAGTAAAGTGTGTGAAAGAGGATATTGTGAAATATATTAAACAATAAATGTTGTATTTTAATAAAATGTTACAAAATAGATACATTTATGTATTTATTCAATTAATTACATTATATATTTAATAATTATTTAATTATTTCAGTAAACTAGTTCAGTAAACCTCCATATTCTTGTAGGTACAAAAACTATTCTGACAAAATCAGCTTTTCAAAACAAAGGCGTAGTTTGATGACGGCAAGTTTGAGCGCAGAATCTCGGGACACCTCACAGCCGGTGGGAAAGAATCGGGATAGGACTCGGGCAGAAATCATGTAGATGGATGTGATTATTAACTGTAGTCTGAAGCAGAGCAGGAGCGAGTGTTGTGGAGCTGAGGAACCGCTGGAGCGATTGTTAATGAGATGAACGCAACACACGCCTCGCGAGCAGTGGGACTTTTATTATGACACAGTCGCCGGCACCAGTCATGAGTGTGAGGTAACGCAGCTCTGCTGATCATATTAGACACATCTGAGTGTGTTGATGATGTGATGACGTTACTCTGTGCGTTCTCTCAGCGGCTGTTATGACACTTGTTCACACTGCAGTGAGAGTAAAGCGTTTCTGCAAAATTAGACCGGAAACCGAGGGGAATGCAGATATGACGCAATCGACAGGCGACTCCCTCACACGTCCCGGTTCCTCGGTTAAAATAGCAATTCCTCACGATTTACAAATAGTTGGAAACATTTGGGATATTGTAAGTACTCAGCTGAACAAAATATATAACACTGGCCTAGTGGTTTTTGGATATTTTACTGAAAAAATGTTACACATTGCAACTTTAAGGTGGTTTAGAACTAAGAAACGTTTTGACACAAGTTAAAAGTGACATGATTTCTGTAAATCTCACCGCGTTTAGAGCGTGCAGAGGAGCGTCGGGAGAGGTGAGATCCGCCGCTGGTGCTCTGCCGCCGCAGATAAGGCCGATGCTCAGGATAACGCATGTGCATGTGCACCTGGGACGAGTCCACGGACATGCCAAAGTTCACAGACTTCAGCGAGTACGCTGGAGAACTCATCTTCTCTTCCTCAGCTGGAATCACGACCGCCATCCTCCCCTCGTCCACAGACTCGTCCTGATGAAGACTGGAATCTTTTCGGGACATTTTAGGGTCGTCTTCATCCCAGAGACCATGACACTGAGCCAAAGAGAGAGAGTAAATGAGATTAACTGGACAAATTGAAGCCATTGTGATGGTTTTTGGTCGGGAAAACAAACTGGAAATGGAAAATAGTGCTTCATCCGAGACCCATTTATTGTCTGTTTAATAATCAAAGTTGTTAAGTAAATAAAAGCCACTTTCCACAAATGGGATACTCGTGTACCAAAGAAATCCCACATTTTACAATTAAAATCCCATCTAGGTTTGTTAGATAAAACTACTATTTGAAAGTCTGGGCATACTTGACTGAATTTGTGTTTCTCGTGATCTTTTTGAACAGTCGTCTTCTTAAATGCTTTACAGCAAAGGCTGGATTCTACAGGGCTGCAAAAACAAATCATCTAAAATTCTTATAACGTTTAGTTTGAAACCTATCCTGGTTTCAGATTGGTTTTGATTTTTTACAGGCACAGTTTTTTATGATATTACCCTGGTGAAAAGTGCAATGTCATGCGGAAGCTCTGATTTTATGTAATAATCTGAAACCTGGAGAGGAGAGGAACCTCAAACATTAAGAATTGATTTTAAAATCCATTTTATGGTTCAAAGCTCTCAACAGTCTAGTGGCTTCGCTTAGATCTCATAATGTCTGGTGAATTATGTTTCCAGCCACACCTTGGCATCCTCGAAGCTGCTAAATATCTCAAAGCTAAAGCAGAAAACAGGCGAAGCAAGCGTTATTTATTCCGAACAAGACCTTGGACTTTGGAAATCAATCGGTGACCAGATCTTAAAGGTCCCGTTCTTCGTGATCCCATTGTTCAAACTTTAGTTAGTGTGTAATGTTGCTGTTAGAGCATAAATAATACCTGTAAAATTATAAAGCTCAAAGTTCAATGCCAAGCGAGATATTTTATTTAACAGAAGTTCCCTTTCAAAGCCTACAGCGAACGGCCGGCTTGGACTACATCCTGGTACTTCCTTCATAAATGACGTCAGTAGAACAGTAGAACAGACTAACCTCCGCCCACAAGAATACGCGGAAAAAGGGGGCGTGGTCTTGTTGCTGTCCCACGTGGAGAAGAGGACGTGTCGCGTGGAGAAAAGGAATTGTTCCGTTTGAGTGTGTTTGTCGCCATGTCGTCGAGACGCTGTTATTTTCATCCCGGAGTCAAATCACCTTTGTTTGGCTTTCCCAGGGACGCTGTAGAGATCATTGAGCGCATACATCTCCCGTTAAGAGGCGTGACCTTTCCACGTGCGCTAAGCTGCTGTCGAATCACAACACAGGAACCGTGCCACGTTCGCTAAGCTGCGGTCAAATCACAACACGGGAACCGCTGGCACAATCAGAACTCGTTACGTATTTCTGAAGGAGGGACTTCATAGAACAAAGAACTCATCAGCCGTTTTTAGGAGAGTGAAAACAGCGGTGTACAGATAAGTAAATTGTGTTAAAAATACTGTGTTTTTTTTACACGCGAAACATGAACACATGTTATATTGCACACTGTAAACACAATCAAAGCTTCAAAAAAACACAAAGAACGGGACCTTTAAAGATCAAATAAATATGCGAACTTGTGCCATGGTCTGTCTGAACATTCGATTCTGATTGGCTGAAAGGTGTGCATTAAAACCGTTTAATGCACAGATAGTTCCAGACGGTTTAATCACTGTTCTATATTAATGCACTGTTTGTTCATTGAAGCACACAGAGAAGCATTCAAGAGCATGGGAACTTGTTATATAATAACTACACGCTATGAAGCATTAGTTAAGCATTAGTAAATAGTTAATTCATAATTTGTAAAGCATTAATAGACATTACTAAGCAGTTTATAAATACAGCTATAAATGCTTTATTCTTGATTTATAAGCATATCTATAATGTGTTTAATAATTGTATTTTCATACTTTATAAATGATCAATTTTATAATTTCTAAATTAAGTATTACATTATTTACAAACCAGTGGTTCATCAGATCATTTAGAAAGTGTAAGTAAAGGATTAATAAACTATTTAAATATACACGTATACATCTTATTATTTAGACATATAGTAATAGTTACTCAGTGTGTTAATAAATGCTTTATTAACGTGTATATTTCCACTGTAATTCATGATTAATTCAGGTAGTTATAAAACATTTAGTAGTTGTCAGTAAACTATTTCTGTGAGTTCATCTAAAGTGAGGACTATTTATGCCTCGTAAAGCTTTTACAAAGGAGATATAAGTAATTGTTGGGAGACAAGCAAGGCCTAAGGGAGTCAAGTGCAAATAATGAACACCTGTGTCTTGTTCCAATAATGGGCGTGGAGAGACTGCATAAAAGCCACCAGGAAGAGGAGATCATGGAGAGAGACTGGAGACTTGGGAACACATGGAGACTGAGGAAAAGCTCTGGAGAGCAGCTGAACTGTTATTGAGAGCATATGAGTTATTGTGAACGCTAGTGGGCATAATATTTTGTTGTGGGACTATTTAAAGAGAAAACAAACGTTACCCGAGTCACCATCAAAGCGACCCCATCTTCTTCCTTCCTTAGCTATATCGAACTTTGTTACAATTATGTACGGAAAGCACATACTCTTCTCCCGCTCAAACACACACAGTACGGACACACACTCGCAAAGAAACGTGTTGTCAGCGCTGCTCTGATGAGTTTATCAGTAAAATAGTTTAACAACTTAAAAGTTGACATGACATTTCTCACAGTGAGGGAATAACGGCGCTGTTCTTGAAGCAGATAAACTTACAGTTTCACTATTAGAGACGCTGCTTCCGAACACTGAGAGACACACAGACTCAGGTCATTCACTCTCTCGCTCTCTCTCTTCCTTTCTCATTAGTCTGCTAACAGTGGCTGAAGCCTCGGTTAGTAGCTCTAAAAGGACGTTTTTGAATTAGCAATGGAGGCTTGGGATGAGATGCATAAGAAATTAGTCCTACACACAAGAGCGTTTTAAGGACAAAATCCTGACAAACGTCTTGAAATACATCATCTGAAAAATGTTTTGAGTTGTGGTAACTCTAGTATAAGCAGAATAATTGACTCCAACTTGTCAATTACTCCTTACTTAATGAACAGCTAGCCATGGATTATCTCTTACATATACTATATAAATACAGTACTATTAAAATATATTTATTTAAGTTTTTTATTTGCATGCATTCTGCATTTGTATTTGCATACATTAACCAGAACAATTCCGCCCTGTAAACAAGTTTTTTTTTTTATAAAGCATGATAATGCATGAAAGGTGCTTTATTGACGGGGTTTATTAGTTCTACTACCTTTATTAAGTCAAGCATCACTACTATTAGATGGGAATTATGTGGCAAATAAGAGTAATAACCTTTAGTATGGATCTGTGGAAAAACAGCATCAGCAGCTGCACCAGGTCATAGTGCACGTATCCGTCTTTCTTCTCTATACCGAGGATGTTGGGCGGATGGTACGGCTTCAACTTGTTGACTTCCACGTGTTGGTTGAATGGGAAAAAGCTGAACTGGAAGAAGTACTTGATGACGATGGTGACCTGGAGGAAATAAAAACACATTTACAAACGATTTAAAATCAATTCATATTTGTAGTGTAATCTGTACCCACAAAATTCAATACGCAAGCCATTTCTACAGCATTTAGCCAAAGCAAACCCTGACCTCGGTGTACACGATGGCCGTCATCCAGAAACGCTTGCTGGGCCGAGGAACAGAGAGCATCGCCCACAGGAAGATGAGGATGGGCAGCACCAGTGTCGCCATGGAAGCCGAGATCATGTGGTTGAGGATGATGACCAGGTAACAGACCATCTCAGAGTGCGCCACCAGCAGGTTATAGAGAGCGTAACACAGCTGCAGGCCCAGCGGCTGGGATTTATAGAAACGCTCCGAGTTCTCCAGCTCCTCGTCGTAGAACATTCTGGAGTACAGCAGGAAAACAGATCACATTAAATGGCCGCATGTAGTCGGTCACACACATACGATTATACCTACAATACTAGTTTTACTGGTCAGGGGAAAGTGAGTATGGACTTGAGTATGTACTGTAGCACTGTTACTTAAACTGAAACTATTCAAAATATTTTTGTTCATTGAAATAAAGCTAATAATAAAATATTAGAATATTAAAATAACATTATAAATAACATTAAATGTTATAATACATAAAAAATATGTTTACATTATTAAATATTAATACAGAAATATTAATTAATTAAAAATTCAATAACAATAATACACTTAAATACAAATGTAAAAAATAAACGAATAAAATAAAAAAGATTTTAATACAAAACTAAAACTATTAAAAATTGTTAATTGAAATAAGGTCAATAATAAAATATAAATATTAAAATAACATTCAATATTATAATAAATGTTAAGGATATATATGTGTGTGTGCGTAATATAGTTATATCTAATAATTTATACTTAGTTGCAAGTGTAACATTTCAAAATTTTGGTTTAGTTTAAGTTCTAAAAATAAAAAACTTAAATACAAATGTAAAAAATAAACTAATTACAATTTAATTTTTTAAAATACAAAACTAAAACTATTAAAAATTGTTAATTGATTATTAAAATAACATTAAATATTATAATAAATGTTAAGGATGAAATGTGAAATGTGAGAAGTGTGTGTGTGTGTGTGTGTGTGTGTGTGTGTGTGTGTGTGTGTGTGTGTGTGTGTGTGTGTGTGTGTGTGTGTGTGTGTGTGTGTGTGTAATATAGTTATATTTAATAATTTGTACTTAGTTGCAAGGGCAACATTTCAAAATTTTGTTTTAGTTCTAAAAATAATCAAATGAAACAACTAAAATTTAAATAAAATAAATCACAAATATCTGGAAATATCTTTTTTAATAACTAAAAATAATACAAAATGACAAAAGAACATAGCACTGAAAATATAAAAACAAAAAAGCTAATTCAAAATATTAATAAAACTATAATAGTTCCTGTCTTTATTATTATACTGTAACGGTCACCAGCTGGAGTGCCCTTGAGAGCCACCAGAGGGCACTCCACACATAAGACTATGATCACTCACAAACTACATTTCCCATAACTCACTGCCCGGACTCATCATCACTTATCACTGACCACATTCACCTGTACCTCATTCACTGATTGCATTCACCTGTGTCTCACCATCCTGGTAGTCTCTGTCTATTTATACCATGGTCATTCATTCACTCACGGCGAAGTCTTGTTTAAGTGTTACACTGCAATTCTGAGCATTCTCCTGGTTTTCTTGTCTCCTGGTTTTCTTGTTTTGGATTTCTTGCCCTGTTTCCTGGATTACTCTCTTGCCTCTGGTCCCTGCCTGCTTTGTTTGTTTGTTCGTTTCTTTGTTTGGACTGCCTGTCTGTGAATGACCCTTGCCTGTACTTTGGATTACGCCTCTGGATTGCCCTCAAATAAAGCTGCATTTGGATCCACCTTCGAGTCTCGGAGCAGTTCGTAACATATACATTATATTATAATAATTAGTTTATATATATATTTTTATATTTATTATTACATTATTAGTAGTATAACATAATCAAATGTATTATTAAAATAATACAAATGTAATAGTTATATTATTAATATATTAATATATGAATGATATAATATATATAATATATATAAATATCTTTTTAAATAACTAAAAATAATACAAAATGACAAAAGCACATAGCAAAATTACTAACAATTAAAATGAAACTATAACAACAAAAAAGCTCATTCAAAATATCAATAAAACTACAATAGTGTTACAATACCTGTCTTGTTTTGGAATTTTGAAATCTTATTTTGGAAGTGTATTTTTGTTCCTTTTGTTTGCATTGCTTTGTTACCCTTGTTAGTCTCTATATTAGCACTTACATTATATTGATGATATTATCATTAGCCACACCTGTTCCTTGTTCTCTTGTGTGTTTAAGCCCCAGTGCTTCCAATGTTCTTGGTCTGGTGCTGTCCTTTATGGCTGTTCGGTTCAGTTTTGCCTGCCGAGCCTCATCTGGATTTACTCTCCTTTTCCTTCAGCACATTTGCCTGGATTTACTTGTTGTTATGTTTTGTTAATAAATGTCTTTTAACTGCATTTGGATTCTACTCTCCCTTGTTTCTGACACAGCCCACGTTACAAATAGTATATGTAGTGAGATATTATGTCAGTATTGGGATTTTCTACCACATTTATTCCACTTCTTGATACAACAGGCCCCTTTAAATAAGCCGAGACTTATGCAAAGTGACTCACTTGTTGAGCAGCAGTTCGCTGGCGGTCAGATCGGTGGTGGTGGAGGGCAGCAGAGGATCGTCCATATCGGATCTGCTGTCGGGTGTCATCACCATCATCCGTTTATCACTGTCGCTGTCGTCGCTCACAGAGAGACGGTCGAAGCTCACGGCTTTGCTGTAGCTGGGCGGCACATCAGCATCAGAGGTGTTGGGCGCGTCTGTGTCTGGAGTAAAGAGCTGCCCGCTGATCACATCTGTTTGCACGTTCTCCGCTCCTGATGATTGACCTTCGTCCTGGTGGATAGACCGTTCACACTCCTCATCTTCAGGATCACACTGCTCTTCCTCTCGGTGCTCCTCACTCTCCAGCTGAGGAACCTGAACATCTTCCACTTCTTCCTCTGGATCGACCAAATCCCATTGGACTTCCTCTTCCTGCATCACTTCCTCATGATCGTCTCCCTCAGGTTGGTCCTCACTGGCTCGGGGATCCGTCTCTGCTGTGTCCTTCGTGACCTCCACCTGGTCTGGGTCATCCTCAACCTCGTCTATCGTGTCGTTGGTGCCTTGCCGGGAGAACAGTGTTACGCACTGAGTGACTTCACTGGAAAAACACAACACAGACAGGAAACAGTTGAAGTGGAAACAGCATCATATAAACATAATGTATGAATTGTGGAACATTTTCAGAAGACGTTTTGATGTATTGGCTTTGAATAACAAAATAGATCAACTTAAATATTTACTTTGTCTTGCCAAAATCTATATTAACCACTGAAATGTCTTTGCTTTTTTAGGATTTCATTCATTTTTAGTTGTTAATTGATGTCTGATACGTCCAAAATGTCCAATAATTGATATGTAGAACCAACTACTTTACTGTATTTTTTCTGCTTACTGACACAATAATACCTAAATAATATTATACTACACTAATACAATTTGTATGTACATTTTATATGTATTATGTACATATATCTATTATTTTATAATATGATTAATTATTATATAATAATAATATTTTAATATTCTAATTATTATTTTATATATCATTTTTTATTATATATATATATATATATATATATATATATATATATATATATATATATATATATATATATATATATATATATATATATATATATATATATATATATATATTATAATTAGTTTTTATATTTTTTTTATTACATTATTAGTAGTATAAAATAATACAAATGTAATAGTTATATTATTAATATGGACAGATGTAAAGAAATAATAATAATACAATTTTTATGTGCATTTTATATGCATTATGTACATATATTTATTATTTTATAATATTATAAATTATTATATAATAATAATATATTATATTATAATATATTATTATATTATATATAATATAAGATATATTATTATAATAATTTGTTTATATATTTGTTTATATTTCTTATTACATTATGAGTAGTATAAAATAATAAAATGTATTATTAAAATGAATAAAAATGTAATAGCTATATTATTAATATGGACAGAAAAAAATACTATACTTATTAACATATATATAAACATGTACATTTACATTTATG
>CM042244.1:55867718-55895218 GCA_023566225.1 Romanogobio albipinnatus
TGTGGGGATTTTAAAGTTGGAATTATCTTGAGAGGAGAAGATGCACAGATGATGGATGCTGGGCTATTTGATTGGGGATTGAAAGAAAAACCACAGAGATCTGCAATCTAATTTAGATTAAATGAAGATCTACTGGAGATGTTTCTCCTGAGAAAAAGACCCCAGTAATGTCACACCCGTCTCCTCTAGAGTTTCAGAAGAGATCTCAACAATATTTCAGATTTGTGACGATACCAACGCCTGCAATCAAAAGTCAGACAGCTCAATATGAACTCGAACATGTATCGAGCATTTTATAGCTCTATACCCTTACTGGACGACTATTGACTCTATGGGCCCTATTTTAACGACCTGAGCGCGTGGTCTGAAGTGCAAGGCGCAGGTGCACTTAGGGGCGTGTCCGAATCCACTTTTGCTAGTTTAACGGAAAAATGGTTGGCGTTCCAGGCGCGTGGTCTAAAAGGGTTGTCCCTAGTCTCTTAATCAGTCATGGGTGTGTTTTGGGCATAATGTGCAATAAACCAAACAGAGTCTCATCTCCCTTTCCCTTTAAAAGCCAGTTACGCTCGCACCATGGTGGATTCACTATTTACATGGAGGAATATAGACACTCTCAACCTGACAAGTCAGTTTAAGGGGGCTTTCACACATGCCTCATATAGTTCGGTTGAATCGTACTAGAGTTCGTTTTCCCCTTTGGTGCGGTTCGTTTGGTCAGGTGTGAAAGCAGCGATCGCACTCGGGTGCGTACCGAAAGCGGACCAAACAAGCGTACCGAGAGCTCCTTGAAGAGGTGGTCTCGGTACGCTTTCAAACGAACTCTGGAGCGGTTCGTTTGTGGTGAGAACATGATCCAACCTTGAACAGACCCAACTGCAAAAAGAACTGATCATTTTTGGACTAAACCAGCTGCCGTAGTCAGCTGCGCTGTGCATTATGTGATGAGGAAGTGTTTGTTGACAGTTTGCGCTTTAGCATGGCAGCTCGCGGATAAACTTGAGGTAGTGAGGAGGTGCGGAGCCTCATAGAAATTTGGTCTGATGACCATATTAGGTCCCAACTTTGGAAAACTCACAGGAACAGCGTGATCTTCGCTTGAAGTGTCAAGCGATGCCCGCTCGCCGTTTGCAGTGCATTAGAGCATTGTTTTCAAGCCGCATCCACGCTTCATTATAGAAATGTATTGTTTGCATATTGGGGTGTATACAAACAATGTAATAGATTATGGCCAGGGACAAAACCAGCCCACGCAGTCGCAGTTTAGGAAATACGCCATGGCCAATGAGTGATGTGGATGTTGTTCGAAAAGGAACCAAAAAAGCTGAAAAATGCTACAATGTATAATTGTTTGCCCTTGGTTCGGACCAAATGAACCGAACTAGAGATGTGAAAGCACCCTAAATACACGTGTGGGAAAGAAATAAGTAGTCAATTTCACTCGTCATTACAGCAAATAGGTAATTCTAAAACATGCAATGACTTTCCATTATGTAGGCATTTTTATCTTTATGTACACAATAATAATCTTTTACATTGTAATCCTTTTATTTTTAATATTTAAAGATGTTTGAGTGCTGCTGTGTAATAAGCAGAGTGTACACCAGGGCCGTAACCACCATAGACATTGAGGGGGACAAGTCCCCCCCCCCTAATAATTAGAAATGGCCAAATTATCCCCATCAATATTTGAAATTATTGCACTGCTCTACTGCACTTCATTTTGCAGCGCTCTGTATGTTAGGATGACAAAAAGGTTTAAAAGTAACATTTCAGTGGTCTAACAGTGCTGGTCAATCTCAAAATGATTGAGATGGCCAATCAAGTCAAAGTAGGCGGATTAGAACCCGGAACCTTCGACACGGTTTACAAAAATTCTGCCACCAGACCACTAGGGAATTATAATGTTTAACGCAAATTAATGCAAATATTGTTTGCAAATAGTCTGAAAATTATTATTTCCCAACTAGAATTAGACCTAGAATTTCGTTCACTGTTCCGTTTCTTTATGCTTTATAAAAATAAAAAAAACATGGTTACGGCCTTGGATCTGTCTATAGGCTCATATTACTAACACGCCCTTTAAATAACACAAAAAATACTGCTCTATTGACTTTAGAGCAGGTTTGTGTTGGTCAATGGCGCAGTCGTTTTCAGTTCCTCAAAATAGCAACACAACAACAATACGCCTGAACACACCTGGTTTTCAGACCAGCACGCCCATGGGTGAACAGATGAGCGCCAGTGTATTTGCTATATAAACAACATGGCGCTGGACTTGAAAATGAGAACTGCGTCGGGCTGAAACTAGCAAAAAACACTTGCATTGCGCCGGGTGTATGATAGGGCCTTATTTGTGATTATTTTTTATTTATAAGACGGAATTTAAGGCAAAACATCTGCGACTGACTACGTCCTATCCTACAGTTTTTCTCACTGAATATCCTTTAAAACTGCTTAATATTGACAAAGTCTAAAGCTTAATGTATCATATATGATTTCTAAGGCCTCTAAATGATCAACATGATTGAAACGTTGCCGAAAAAACCATTGGACTCAATCTCCTACAAGCCTTCTGTCGTCCGATTGACGGTTTAGACTTTTATAGCAAGTAAATGGACTTTTAATATAATTAAAATGTCAGCTCGTGGTTCGCGTGTCTTTGTACTGTGAAATCTTTTCAGATTTTTAATCAAGTAAACATAAGAATAACTTTTATATTGTTAGTAATATTTCAAGATGAACACTTACTGGACTGAAGCAACTTAGGTTTACTCGATTATCCATAACTCAATGTGAGTATCAAATATGATCATCAGGCTTTTGAGGAATATTATATGTTTTAAAACTACAGTGTTTTGATCATAAAACTAAGCCTAATATTGGCAGATATAGTGTGACGACTGATATTTATATGCATTTTAGGTAAGTAGTCTGATATACTGTAATAAAGATCGCCTTGATTTACATTTCAAGCATCAGAATTACATCTTATCCTCTGGCCATAAAAATATCAGCTACACCAAATAGCATTTTTTTTGCTTAGTTCATAAAACAAGTGTTTTTTTCACCTCGAGTATGAGCGACATGTTTCACTATATGAGCCGTAAAAGCCTGATGTATCAAATATGATACTTTGATATTTATTTTATATTTTGGCTAAAGGTTCAATAAGCCGTTGCCAAAAATATATACTTCAAATGTCAGACTTTACAGGGTTAAAGTGAAAGTTAACTGTAAGTTTGACTGTAGAGAAGTTCGATCTGTTCTCCTCGGCGGTTCACTCACCTGAAAGGCTGATCTCTTGGGTGGTTCTTCATCTTTTTTCTCGTCATCCTCCTCCTCCTCTTCACTGTCAGTTTCAAACAGGTAATAATCACCACTTCTAACCACTGAGAGAGGAATGGAGGACTGCGTTTAGCGAAAAAAATCATAAAATCCACAAACAGTATAATAACATAATATATATATATATATATATATATATATATATATATATATATTAGGGCTATCATGCGATTACAATTTTTTATGTAATTCATTTCAGGATGTGGCGATCAATAAAACAAATTGATCGCAAATTAATCATACATCAAATTTGCTCAAAGAAAGTACCCCCCAAAAGTCATAATTGTGTTAAAAGCATCAAATAGACTTTACCAAGAGTAGCTTTAGAAAAAGAAAATATTTAATTTGATTCAACATAGAATTTATTACACATAAACTTTTAGGCTTCAACTGCCATGAGGGTGAGTAAATGATAGAATTGTCTTTTTTGTGTAAACTATACCTTTAATGTTTTTAATATTGGAAAAAAAATTGTTTAATGAAATTATACTCTAAATAAGAAACTAAAACATTAAATCATTGGTTCACGCGATTGATTTGCTGAAAACGTGTATTCATTCAGAAATTAAACACCGTTGTGTGTTGATTGGATATGCACAACAGTTCTGCAGTGGCTTTATAGGTAATATTTTCATTGGCAAAATTGTATAAAATCAATATTACATTTGCACTCATCAGCATGATCAGAGCCGGCCCGTCCAACAGGCCCACCACGGCCGCCACGAAACTAATATCGGAGTGTATATTTACACTAAATGCAAATAGACCATCTGTCATCAATGTCTGGTTGGGACAGACAAAAGTATAAAAGCCGTCTATAGCTTGTCAGTAGCAGTGGCGTAAGTCGTAAAACGCAGAGCAGACTCTTCTGATGCAAAATCAACTAGAGTTCGAATCCGCCTTTTGCCGAACTCGTTCTTCTCACTTTTTTTCCCATCGCATATAAGATTGGAAAATAGCACTATTTATTGCTTGTGTCACATATGAGGGAAACATTGGACCACATTCAAAAAAAGTTAAAGAATTATCTACTCGTGCTTTTTGTATTGATTTACTGTCTGATGAAGTTCATCATTGGTAATGAAGGTCTACAGGCCTTTTAGGTGAAGTGTAGGTTCATAAATAACACGCAATGCCGGAGACGCCGGTTCCAATCTCACTCGGAGCAGGTAGAGTAGGACTGATTTTATATATATATATATATATACAGGGAGTGCAGAATTATTAGGCAAATGAGTATTTTGACCACATCATCCTCGTTATGCATGTTGTCTTACTCCAAGCTGTATAGGCTGGAAAGCCTACTACCAATTAAGCATATTAGGTGATGTGCATCTCTGTAATGAGAAGGGGTGTGGTCTAATGACATCAACACCCTATATCAGGTGTGCATAATTATTAGGCAACTTCCTTTCCTTTGGCAAAATGGGTCAAAAGAAGGACTTGACAGGCTCAGAAAAGTCAAAAATAGTGAGATATATTGCAGAGGGATGCAGCAGTCTTAAAATAGCCAAGCTTCTGAAGCGTGATCATCGAACAATCAAGCGTTTCATTCAAAATAGTCAACAGGGTCGCAAGAAGCGTGTGGAAAAACCAAGGCACAAAATAACTGCCCGTGAACTGAGAAAAGTCAAGCGTGCAGCTGCCAAGATGCCACTTGCCACCAGTTTGGCCATATTTCAGAGCTGCAACATCACTGGAGTGCCCAAAAGCACAAGGTGTGCAATACTCAGAGACATGGCCAAGGTTAGAAAGGCAGAAAGTCGACCACCACTGAACAAGACACACAAGCTGAAACGTCAAGACTGGGCCAAGAAATATCTCAAGACTGATTTTTCTACGGTTTTATGGACTGATGAAATGAGAGTGAGTCTTGATGGGCCAGATGGATGGGCCCGTGGCTGGATTGGTAAAGGGCAGAGAGCTCCAGTCCGACTCAGACGCCAGCAAGGTGGAGGTGGGGTACTGGTTTGGGCTGGTATCATCAAAGATGAGCTTGTGGGGCCTTTTCGGGTTGAGGATGGAGTCAAGCTCAACTCCCAGTCCTACTGCCAGTTTCTGGAAGACACCTTCTTCAAGCAGTGGTACAGGAAGAAGTCTGCATCCTTCAAGAAAAACATGATTTTCATGCAGGACAATGCTCCATCACACGCGTCCAAGTACTCCACAGCGTGGCTGGCAAGAAAGGGTATAAAAGAAGAAAATCTAATGATATGGCCTCCTTGTTCACCTGATCTGAACCCCATTGAGAACCTGTGGTCCATCATCAAATGTGCGATTTACAAGGAGGGAAAACAGTACACCTCTCTGAACAGTGTCTGGGAGGCTGTGGTTGCTGCTGCACGCAATGTTGATGGTGAACAGATCAAAACACTGACAGAATCCATGGATGGCAGGCTTTTGAGTGTCCTTGCAAAGAAAGGTGGCTATATTGGTCACTGATTTGTTTTTGTTTGGTTTTTGAATGTCAGAAATGTATATTTGTGAATGTTGAGATGTTATATTGGTTTCACTGGTAAAAATAAATAATTGAAATGGGTATAAATTTGTTTTTTGTTAAGTTGCCTAATAATTATGCACAGTAATAGTCACCTGCACACACAGATATCCCCCTAAAATAGCTAAAACTAAAAACTACTTCCAAAAATATTCAGCTTTGATATTAATGAGTTTTTTGTGTTCATTGACAACATGGTTGTTGTTTAATTATTAATGTTGTAAAATTAATCCTCAAAAATACAACTTGCCTAATAATTCTGCACTCCCTGTATATATATTTGCATTTGTTTAAATCTTGTTAAATATTTTTACATATGTATGTTGAATGTTAGGCTACACATTATTGAATATTAATACACATTTACACACTTAAATATTGAAATTGTCGTTTAATGTGCTTTCTCTTCACTGGAAAAAATTGTTATGATAGTTTTGACTCCAGTGGGTCCGATTTTTATGATCTCGCCTTGCGCCCCACAACCCCACGGGCCGGCACTGCGTGTTATACTGATAACTTAGTGATAACTACACTCACCTAAAGGATTATTAGGAACACCATACTAATACTGTGTTTGACCCCCTTTCGCCTTCAGAACTGCCTTAATTCTACGTGGCATTGATTCAACAAGGTGCTGAAAGCATTCTTTAGAAATGTTGGCCCATATTGATAGGATAGCATCTTGCAGTTGATGGAGATTTGTGGGATGCACATCCAGGGCACGAAGCTCCTGTTCCACCACATCCCAAAGATGCTCTATTGGGTTGAGATCTGGTGACTGTGGGGGCCATTTTAGTCCAGTGAACTCATTGTCATGTTCAAGAAACCAATTTGAAATGATTCGAGCTTTGTGACATGGGGCATTATCCTGCTGGAAGTAGACATCAGAGGATGGGTACATGGTGGTCATAAAGGGATGGACATGGTCAGAAACAATGCTCAGGTAGGCCGTGGCATTTAAACGATGCCCAATTGGCACTAAGGGGCCTAAAGTGAGCCAAGAAAACATCCCCCACACCATTACACCACCACCACCAGCCTGCACAGTGGTAACAAGGCATGATGGATCCATGTTCTCATTCTGTTTACGCCAAATTCTGACTCTACTATCTGAATGTCTCAACAGAAATCCAGACTCATCAGACCAGGCAACATTTTTCCAGTCTTCAACTGTCCAATTTTAGTGAGCTTGTGCAAATTGTATCCTCTTTTTCCTATTTGTAGTGGAGATGAGTGGTACCCGGTGGGGTCTTCTGCTGTTGTAGCCCATCCGCCTCAAGGTTGTGTGTGTTGTGGCTTCACAAATGCTTTGCTGCATACCTCGGTTGTAACGAATGGTTATTTCAGTCAAAGTTGCTCTTCTATCAGCTTGAATCAGTCGGCCCATTCTCCTCTGACCTCTAGCATCAACAAGGCATTTTCGCCCACAGGACTGCCACATACTGGATGTTTTTCCCTTTTCACATCATTCTTTGTAAACCCTAGAAATGGTTGTGCGTGAAAATCCCAGTAACTGAGCAGATTGTGAAATACTCAGACCGGCCCTTCTGGCACCATCAACCATGCCACGCTCAAAATTGCTTAAATCACCTTTCTTTCCCATTCTGACATTCAGTTTGGAGTTCAGGAGATTGTCTTGACCAGGACCACACCCCTAAATGCATTGAAGCAACTGCCATGTGATTGGTTGATTAGATAATTGCATTAATGAGAAATTGAACAGGTGTTCCTAATAATCCTTTAGGTGAGTGTATATCATGATATAAACATGAGACAAAAACTCATACAGGGTCATTTTTTCCCTGATATCTTACATTTTAGGGGCATATAACGGCATTCTATAGGCTCCATCACACAGTGAGCTGTTGCCCTGCTTCATATTCATCACCAAACAAATTTATGAAATGTAAGATGACATGTACGGATGTTTGGGGCGGGCGAGTGTGTTAAATGCACTAATAATTTTAACGCATTATTTCCCCCCAAAAACGAATGAATTAAATTAACGCATTAAATCGACAGCCCTAATATATATATAGTTTTGCACAACAGAGCACATGAGAAAATACCATTGAATCTCTTGATCACACTTACCTGAATCTCTATATCTGAAAACCGTACAATCACACTTAGTTTATCAGGCATTGCAGAACATTTGTAAAGCAGCACCAAAACAAAAACAATAAAACTGTAGAAGATCTTACATATCCAATTTTATACATTTTAATAAAACAGCAATTACCAATAAATAAAAAAAAACTGAAAAAAAATAAATAAACTTGAAAAAAAAAAAAAAAGTAATATATCTCTAGTTGGGTTAGTCAGTCACCTAACACCTCAGAAACACCGCTGTGTCTGCAGTTTCACAGATGCATAGAAAAACAGTAATTGGAATAAGGAAACTGCCTTGTGTCCTTGAACAGAAGAGCCACAATGGAGAGGGAGGGCAGGGGAGGATGCTGGGAAAGCATTTCAACACTTTATTTAAGTGACAAAACCAAATACTGGCCCTATAAAGCTCTAAATCAAGATCCATTTTCTATAGTGATTAGAGGGTCTCTCATTTATAAACATGGTACAACAGTAATACCGTGGCTTTTTGGACAGGATCATGATAGTAATACTATGGTAGTAGTGTTTGCAGTACATTGGAGTGCATGTAAATACCATAGTATGTGAATATGGCAACCATATTCAATCATGTATCATGGTATTACTGTCTGATACCATGACTGTACCACCAGGCAGGTTTTCCTCAATAACAGTCAGCATTCTAATCACTATATAAAACATGAATGAAGTTGTTTATAGTGCTTCAGTATCACGCTGATAACTGAGATCAGCACATCAACGAAGACAAAGTAAATACCATCTCACCCATATCACTCGCTGTAGAGCACCAACATGAGTTTGAAGGCATTTCCTTTGCTTTTTGATGGTTTTCTGATGGCACTTTCTTTGTTGAAGAGGATCGAAAGAGAGTGACCATAAACCTTTGGTTTAAAAAGTTAGTTGACCCAAAAATGAAAATATACTAACCCTTATGACACTCAATGGAAATCAAAAGATGTAAGGTCTTTTACATACAATGTACAATGAAAGATGATTTGCCAGAGTTTTCTAGCTGACTAAATTAGATTTTTTTTTTTTAGGCAAAGTAATCAAGATACCACGAACATAACTACATTTAGCTTTGTTTTCTGCTCTGTATATTCTGCCATTCAAAAATTTGGGGTTGGTATAAGATGTTTTTTTATATATATTTATGAATAATACTTCTGCTCACCAAGGCTGAATTATTTGATCAAAAATACAGTAAAAAAAAACATTAATGTTGTGAAATATTATAAGAATTTAAAATAAACGTTTTCTATTTGAATACATTTCAATTGTAATTTATTCCTGTATTTTCAGCATCATTCCTTCAGTCTTCCTCCTTTAGTGTCACATGATCCTTCAGAAATTATTCTAATATGCTGCTTAATTTGGATGGAAACCTGTCCGGGTTCTGTAACGTTTTATCTGGGGGTTTTTTACAATGAGTTGGTTTTGCTCTGTTTTCTGCTTCCTTGTTCCCGCTCTTGATTCGTCTCCTTGGTTACTGATTGATTAGCTTACACCTGATGTTAATTTCTTTGATTAGTTTGGTCTGTTTAAACCCTGCATTTTGTTCCGTTTTTTGTCCATTCTCGTCATTACTTTGTTGGTTATTCCGTTCATCTTTGGAGAAAGTTAGTGTTTTGTTTCTTTTAAGTTTTTGATAATAAAAGACTGCTGCACAGTTTGAGGGGATGTCATGGTGCCTCAATCCCTCATTGTGGCTGGCGAATTACTGACTGACTTTGAAAGTGAGTGCACCCTACTGTTCCCTGCATCAAGCCTGTGTTTCCGCCATAAACTGTAAAAAAAAATGGATGTAGTGTCCGTGACGTCATCCATAGGATTCTGAAGAGACGCTTTGAAGCGCAAAGTAGGGACGAGCTGGCCGTTGCCATCTTGTCAGCGCGTCACTCCCGGATAATAGAAAATGGGCAAAGAAGCGGGACTTGGGTGGAGCTGAGGTGACGCGATGACTAACAGACAGCAGATAAATGGCTATCCACCTGTCACTCAAAGTGGCCACGCCCTTAATTATGCAGAAATTTAAGGCTTTATATAATGTAAACGAACGAGTTATAAAAAATTCATCCCCTCACAGTTGTCATGAAGGGCAAAATTAGCCGTATAGACCAAAACCACAATTTGTTCCAGACTGTAAACGTTTTTTTTCTGCTGTAAAGTTGGGCATTTTAACATGGAGCTCAATGAGATTCTGCTCCTTCTGGAGCCAGTCGATGAACTGCAGTTTAAGTCACTTCCGTAGTGGCTTCAAGAGAAACTGTGGGAGGTTGCCGCTTGGTTTCCGCCCTGGTCTCCCTATCTCACCTCCTCCTCCTGTTTCATGCCTGCCTGTTTTGCGTCAGCCAAGAAGACCGGTCCTGAATGTTTTGTTACATCCCCAGTCTGTTCACCCTCGCCTGTACTGTCCAGTCCACCAGCCTTGCCTGCACTACCTTTCCTCTGCCCTTCGGCTCCCTCTCTGGTTATCATTGGTTCGCCTCGGTCAAAGTATTCGCCAGCTCAGCCCATGATGATTGGCCCAGTGGCTCCACCAAGGACCTGCGTGCCCTCCACTCCTCCTAGGCCTGTCGAGCAATTGGCTCCACCTGAGGCCGCTGTCCTTTAGGCTCCACCGGGCCACAGACTTTTAATCCTTCATCTGCGGCTCGTCCCTCCACCCCTTTGGCTCCACCGGGCTCTGCCTTCCCTTCCGGCCTTGCCTTGGTTCTCGGTCACTACACCTTCGTCTCAGTCCTCCGGAACACCGGCTCCACCATGGACCCTCCATGACCAAAGCCGTCACCTGGTCCCTACAGTCCTCCACCAGAGTCTCCACTGACAACTCCATCTCAATCAGTGGTCTCTCTCGCCCTACACTGTTGGACTGTTTATGTTTTAAGGTGTGTAGACACAGATTTTTTAGGGGGGTTGGTAATATCAGGGTTCAGGGTTATTCAGCTGTGTTTGTTTTACATGAGTTGGTTTTTCTTTGTTTTCTATTTCCTTGTTCCCAGTCTTGATTTATCTCCTTGATTGCTTAGCTTACAACTGGGGCCATACCACGATGATAGTAAAACAGAATTAGTTTTAATTTGACAAAACCAATCCAATCAGGCTTTGCTGGTAGCATGGCGCTGATCATTAACTTTTTCTGTCAGCTCAGGCTTTGATCCTGAATTTAGGCGTGACATCAGTAGCATCAATTTTGGTTTGAGATCTCTTATCTGGAACATAACCTGTACCGGAGCAGGTTTCGCCGTGGAACATAAGTTATGATGAACAAAGCCAAACATACCAGGCTAGCTACCTAAACCGGCTTCATGGCCTACCCTGATGTTCTTTGATTAGTTTGGTCTGTTTAAACCTTAAAAAAAGGTCTGTTTTTTTTCCAATTCTTTGTCCATTCTCATCACAACTTTGTTGGTTGTTCTGTTCATGTTTGGAAAAAGAAAGTGCGTTTGTTTGTTTTGAGTTTTTGATAATAAAAGGCTGATGTATTATCTTTTAGAATTCTTTGATGATTAGAAAGTTCAAAAGAACAGTATTTATTTGAAATGGAATCAATGTCACATTATAAATGTCTTTACTGTCACTTTTGATCAATTCATATTTATTCTTTCTTTGTACAGAAAAGAGCATTATGCTATATGACTCCTTAAAACAGTCCATTGAGGGGGAAAACATAAGGGTGAAAAGATGACTGAATTTTCATTTATGGATGAATTAATACCAAGATGGCTCACATTGATTCATTTTTTTCTAAGTGTGAGATGAGTAAAAATCGCTCTCTTTTCCACAACAGTTTCTGGTGGATTTTAACAAAGCAGAGTGATTCTCTACTGTACGGCTCCATTCACCTGCTCATACGGTCACATGACAACAAGTCACAACCATCCAGACATTCAACTTTTCCTTCAGCAGCTGTACGGATCTATTTAAGGCATCAAACGGATGTCATTAATATATCCTTACTAATCACAATTTTGTAAGCATTGCATGACGTAATTAAAGTGGCCATATCATACACAACATATATCATATCATTCCTTGTGATATGACACGCTTTAAAGAATCTACCACTGATGGCGGACGTGTCTGTGTACAATCAAAAACGGCCTCAGAGCCTTAAATAGATGTAGAAAAGTCTACGGTCTGGAGGGTGTGTTTGTTGTCTTGGAGGTCTGACAGAGCCCCAGTGCAGTATGGGAATCCTCTGACTTCTGGTCAAGGACACAAGGAGCAGTGAGATCAGAGGAAGGTATGAGGAACCTACTGGACGCATGATCAACCCAAGGCCTCCACCACTGCTTTTTTTGCACCTTGTTTTTCTTTCTCTCTGCAAATGAAATGTCAGAGCATTAATGAAAGCACGTCAGAAGTGACGGTGAAATTGGAAATAAAACCTTTGCCTTGTTGCTCTATGGACAATGTGAAAAATATGCAGTTAAATACATACACAACACTCATTTAAGAACTAGATTTTTACCGTTTAAAGTTTCTAAGAGAGCACACTATTTTATCCCAATTACACTCTGATCATACCATCATCGTCATCTTCATCATCATCATTGTTTTCCTCGGGTGGGATGAGTTTCTGCTCGTCTCCGGACACCTGAGCCAAGCTGAGCATCTTCTCCTTCCCTCTCTTGAACTTCTGCTGCCGTGTCTTAATACGATCCATCCTAAATTCAGAATGGCGACAATCTTACTGATATAATATTATTCAATAATAATAAAATCAAATAACACGCATACATTGTTGGAATATACAAAAGTTTTGAGATTGGTAAAACACTTTGAAAGAAGCAGACTGTAATTTTAACACATTGCTAATATGAACTAGCATGTTTTAACACGTTGGTAAACCTGAATTAGCATATTTCTAACATGTTTTAACACATTGCTAACATGTATTAGCATGTTGTTAGCATGTTTTGTATTGCTAACATGAATTAGCATGTTGTAAACATGTTTTAACACGCTGCTAACATGTTTTAACACACTGGTAACCTGAATTAGCATGTTGTTAACATGTTTTAACACATTGGTAACATGAATTAGCATGTCGTTAACATGTTTTAACACGCTGCTAACATGTTTTAACACACTGGTAACCTGAATTAGCATTTAACACATTACTAACATGAATTAACATGTTAATAACATGTTTTAACACATTGGTAACATGAATTAGCATTTTGTTAACATGTTTTAACATGCTGCTAACATGTTTTAACAGACTGGTAACCTGAATTAGCATATTTCTAACATGTTTTAACACATCGCTAACATGTATAAGCACGTTGTTAACATGTTTTAACATGCTGCTAACCTGAATTAGCATATTTTAAAAATGTTTTAACACATTGGTAACATGTACTAGCATGTTGTTAGCATGTTTTGTATTGCTAACATGAATTAGCATGTTGTAAACATGTTTTAACACGCTGCTAACATGTTTTAACACACTGGTAACCTGAATTAGCATGTTGTTAACATGTTTTAACACATTGGTAACATGAATTAGCATGTCGTTAACATGTTTTAACACGCTGGTAACCTGAATTAGCATTTAACACATTACTAACATGAATTAACATGTTAATAACATGTTTAAACACACTGGTAACCTGAATTAGCATATTTCTAACATGTTTTAACACATTGCTAACATGTATTAGCACGTTGTTAACATGTTTTAACATGCTGCTAACCTGAATTAGCATATTTCTAAAATGTTTTAACACATTGGTAACATGTATTAGCATGTTGTTAGCATGCTTTGTTTTGCTAACATGAATCAGCATGTTTTAAACACATCGGTAACATGAATTAGCACGTTGTTAACATGTTTTAACACGCTGCTAATATGTTTTAACACACTGGTAACATTAATTAAATGTTGTTAACATTTTTTAACACATTACTAACATGAATTAGCATGTTAATAATATGTTTTTAACACACTGGTAACATGAATTAGCATTTTGTTAACATGTTTTAACACATTGCTAACATGAATGAACATTTTACTAACATGTTTTAACACATTGCTAACATGAATTAGCATGTTAATAATATGTTTTTAACACATTGGTAACATGAATTAGCATTTTGTTAACATGTTTTAACACATTGCTAACATGAATGAACATTTTACTAACATATTTTAACACATTGCTAACATGAATTAGCATGTTGTTAGCATTCTGTGTATTGATAACATGAATCAGAATGTTTTAACACAATAGCAACACGAATTAGCATATTGTTAGCATGTCTTAACATTAAAATCCAAAACAATGCTGTGTTCTGGGGTAAATCAATCATTATATGTGCGTAGCTACATACGATGGTATTTTGACCAGCTGAGAACTCATAAAGAGCTTATAAAATGTGTAAAGGAGTCAAAACAGTGTCAGGAATCCCTCCATCACACACACAAACCAAGATCTGCTGTGAGGAGACGCAGTTCTGACGCCTGTACCGAACTGTGATGGGCAACATCACGACTATGATGAGAAAACACAGGTGTGCTTGAGCTTTCTGTCCTGTTTAGGGTCTTGTGACATCCTGTCCCACTGTTGGTTAGTTTACATGTGTTTGGTCTGTGTTGCGTTCATATTTCAGTCAAACTGCACCAGAGCTGGTTTGGAAGCGGAGCAAGACGTCCCTTTTCAACGTCTCGGTCCGCTTGTTTGGTGCGCACCAGGGTTCAGACGGCAGCGTTCACACTTACTCAAATGAACTGCACTAACAGAGCAATCGCACAAGGGGTTGTTTTAACCCAACTAAACATGCCAAGTGTGAAGTCATGGTGAACACTAAACACAAATATAATGGAACATAAATGAAAGGATGTTTCTTACTGTCTCTTAAGTTGCTCCATGGATCTCTTCTCCTCCTCCAGACGAGCTCTCACGGCCTTCACGATGCTAGCCTGGAACAACTCGGCTCCTCTGACAGACAGACGGACGGACGACAACACTCAACTATACTGTACTTACATTTACACTTATCACATACTACAAACAGTTACATTAATGTAACAACTGAAGATACAAAAATATAACTGCAAGCAGCAATTACCAGGGTTCAAGCGTTTTAAGGCCTTTACGTACATGCGTAAAAAGATAAGTTTTATTAAGCTTTATAACAGTTATAGCACCACCTATGGACCGAGTTTTGGAATGACTTGGCCACGCCCATTTTCTAAAGGACAAAGCTATAGCTATCCAAAGGCCAAAGTTAATAATTTTTTAGATAACTATTGACCTAGAGAGTCCAGAGAGATAGTGGTTTTGTCGAGGTTGAGCCAAAAACTAATTTCTCCAAAGTTTTTTTAATTTTTTTAAACTAATCTCCAATATTTAACCAACGATTCGATTGACAGCGCTGGTCCTAGAGGCAAAATTGCTCAGAATTAAGAGTTATACCATGTGGTATGAAGGTTGTGGGTGTGTGCAAAAAACTGTGAGTTATACAATGCTTTACGCACGTGAAAAACATAAAGGCGCACCCGCGGTGGCCGATTTCTTTCAAATTTCTCGCAACGGTCAAACAGTCCCAGAGAGTTTCGTTTCGATCTGCCTCCGTTAACCTTGTCTGATATCGGCTCAAATTCATTGGCCGCCGCCAGTCGCATTTGAGATACACGAATGTCCTCAAAAGCAGTCTTGGCACCTCGGCCAAAGACACCGCATGCCAATTTTCAAGTTAATCAGACTTAGGGTTGCGTAGTTATAGCCATTTTTATGTTTTTTCCATGTTATAGCTCCACCAAGTGAAAGTGTTTTTTCACGAGACCAGAAAATGAGCTCTTACATGTGTGTGCCAAGTTTGGGGAAAATATCTCATTCCGTTCACGAGTAATAGCCATTTTTGTAAAAGTGGTTTTATTGGCTCATAGAGACTGTGAATCGAAATCGACGTTCTTGGATAATTATTGACAATCAGACTCCAGAGAATCTTGCTGCACTAGTTTGGTCAAAAAGTAGGTTTTTCAAAAAAATCCAAAATACCCCAAATTTCTGATGATCAAATCCGAGGCATTACAGTTTAGGAGTTATGAGCGATTTCGTACTTTTGACCGCTGTAGCGCCCCCGTCAGGCCGATCGGGCTGGGCCTTGGTGATGTTTGAGTACTACCAGCCCTCAAAGTTTCAAGTCTCTACGACTTACGGTTTGGTCAGCCCGATCACTTTTAGGGGAGAATGCTAATCCTTGGAAATTTGAACAATTACAATAGGGTTTAAGCGCTAGGCGCTTGAGCCCCTAATTAAACCTCAAACTAAACTTTTAACAAACAAATCTCTGTACATGTCATACCGAGATGCGAGAATCTGTCCGGCGCGGATGTCTGCGACCACATGCAGGAAGTAGTAGCTCATGAAGACACGTCTCTGCAGCAGGAGGAACGAAAAGCAGATACTGTCCCAAATGATCCCGGCCTCATCCTGAGGCAGCTCACATGTTTCTGAAGTCGTTCCTGGAGGCGTGTCTGAAGACACACAAAAAGAGCAGTGTTTCCATACCTTGATCCTGGAGGCACACCAACGCTGCACACCGACCCATCCATTTCAGGCCTTGGGATTTGTCCGAAATCTGCCCCTATACCCTCCAGACCGTACCCTTATTTGAAGGGACAGCCATTGGTAGTGGCGTCCGAAACCATAGTGGACGTTACCAAGTCCACTCATTCAATCCCACATTGTACTGCAGTAACGAGGAGGTACACCAACACTGGATGCATCTTTTATCCGACGCATCCATTTCAGGCCTTGGGATTTATCCGAAATCGGCCACTATACCCTTAAAGTAACACGCCGACTTTTTGAGACTTTAGCTTATTCAGCGTATCCCCCAGGGTTAGATAAGTCCATACATACCATTCTCATCTCCGTGCCATAACTCTGTCTGACGCACCCACCGCTAGCCTAGCTTAGCACAAAGACTGGAGGTAAATGGCTCCAGCTAGCCTACTGCTCAATAAGTGGCAAAATAATGCCAACATTTTCCTATTTACGTGTTGTGATGTGTAGAGTTACATTGTGTACTAAGACCGACGGAAAATGAAAAGGTGTGATTTTCTAGACCGATATGGCTAGGAACTATACTGGGTAAACCCAGCCTGATCTGCTGGCGATTTGATTTCGCCCGGCAACTCAGTCTGGAAACGAGGGAAGCACCGAATCCAGGATTCGGGTTCGGCCGAATATTGGGCTTTTTGACGGGGTTCGGTTTCTGCCGAACCTCAGAATATTTTTCCACCGAACTCGAACCCTGGCTTGCACTATGCTGGTCGAACGTAATGATGCCGCCGTTGAAAGTGAAAATGGAACTCATGAACAGAAAACGTGGCAGTTTAAGTCAAAAGAAGGCGATTCGAGTCGAGCTACATGTTCAATTTGCAATGCCGATTTGTCTCGTGATGACCCTAAACAACAGCCGCTGTTAAAACATTTGCGTATGAAACATCCGAGAGAATACGAGTTGTGCATGAAGGAAATCCGTACAACGGTGCAAACAGCCGCATATAGATCAGATAAAATATAAATAAAAATAATAAAATACATAGGCCTACACTAAAAATTTACCAAATTAAGATAAATACACTGAATCCATAAGCTTTGAAGAACCGGAATTGGTTTTTTTTGGGGGGGGGGGGGGGGGTCCAAATGAAAATAGAAGGCCTAGGCTACCTCAATCCACACCTTGTATGTTTTTTGTTTGTTTGTTTGTTTTTTAAGTAACATGTCTAAGTGATGTGGGTGTGGAGCGCAGCCTGTTGACAGTTAAACCCGCGGCAGAAAACAACCTCAATCCTTCTGTCTCCGCAGCGCGCGAGCCTTGGCTGACAGCGTGCGAGCGCGCCTCCTGCGCTTTCCGTTGTGTTGTTCTTTGAAACGACAGGACGACTCGGGGTAATTTTTCTATAAACCATCAGGAAACAGTGGCAAGAAGAACATACGCAACACTGTTTACTTTAGTAAACTTGACCAAAACCACACTATTAAAAGCCTTAAACAAGGCTTCAGATGGCACTGATGTCCCGGGAATACAGAGATAACGCCTCACTAAGCGGCCAGCCTCGGGAAGCGCCTATCATTTGCTTTCCACCAATCAGGAGCTTGTACTACAGCTGTATTTTTCTGTCGAAATGGTCCCACACAGTAAGCTTTTCCATTGCTTCATTTTGTGAGATATATCTGGTATACCTCTTTCACCTGCGTCCTCACAAAGCTTTGTCATTTGTATGTGTTTTAAGGCCTGCCAGTTTGAAAATTGGAGCGATTTTAGACCATCAGATGTGTGTTATGTTGAACTAATGCCTGATATATTGTGACAAACGAACACTCAGACCGTAGATCGCACATCACGTGAAGATCGCGCGCAGAGAGCAGCGCAGAAACGCAGCGTCAACGCTGTCCTGTGACTAAAGTAAAGTCACTAAAGTAGCTTAGAAACTCAACTCAACCGTTATAGGCATATATTTGAATACCTTTGATGTAAGTACAAACCGCAGCTTCATAATGAGATGGTAGGCCTATGAGTAATTCACACACACAATCACTCTCTCATTAATGCATTCAAATAAATGTAATGTAGGCCTGCTGTGTTATTTTATCTGCATCTGATGTACAACAAGCAGACATCTGCCCCATAGACAATAACTGAAAAAAGTGAATCGATTCCTTCAAGTATTTTAAAATCACAAAGAAATGCACTTTTCATTAGAAAAAAAAAAGAAATCCACCTTTTAATAGTAGAAAATATTTACAGTAAAAACCTTATCAGGAACTTAATCAAAAACCTTATGAGGGCAAAAAATGGAAAGCAAAAAAAAAAAAAAAAAAAAGCAAAATAATCGTTCATTAATCGTAATCGAGGTAAAATGTTCAATTAATCGAGGTTTTTATTTTTGGTCAATTCGTTACAGCCCTAGTACAGAGCCATTTAATTTATGCGCATTTATGCTCGCGTGTGCAGTAGACAGAGCAGACTCCCCAGACCAATGTTCAATCTTAAATTGAGCTTGGTCTGGTGATAGCCAGACAAGCTAGGAACTATACTCTCAATCCTGCGTAATAATCAAGGAACTTTGAGCCGTACCATGAGTGCAGCGGCTCAATGATATTACACAGTGCCTGAAAATAGGCTAACTTCTGTCAACATAACCAACGTGACAATCTGCTTGCAAGGAGCGCTGGGGACTATTTTCAGGCACTGCGTAATATCATTGCGTCGCTGCACCCATGGAAAGGCAGCAAAGTTCCTGGATTATTACGCAGGAATGAGAGTATAGTCCCTTGCCATTTCGGTTATAGTTTGGCTAGCCGTGGGTGTGTCAGACAGAGTTATGGCACGCACGGAGATGAGAATGGTATGTATGGACTTATCGAACTCTGTGGGATACGGTGAATAAACTAAAGTCCCAAAAAGTCGGCGTGTTCCTTTAAATAGGGCATTATTTGAAGGGACAGCCATTGGTAGTGGTGTCTGAAACCATAGTGGACGCTACCGAGTCCACTCATTCAATCCCACATTGTACTGTAATAACGAATGCACAACTGATGTACGCTCAACGGCTAGAGAATACCCATAATGCACTGTGAAAGTCGTGTGGCGAATGAATTCCCATCCATTTTCCAAACCGCTGGTCCAATGTGGCTACAGTGTAATATCATACAAGTATACACTCACCTAAAGGATTATTAGGAACACCATACTAATACTGTGTTTGACCCCCTTTCGCCTTCAGAACTGCCTTAATTCTACGTGGCATTGATTCAACAAGGTGCTGAAAGCATTCTTTAGAAATGTTGGCCCATATTGATAGGATAGCATCTTGCAGTTGATGGAGATTTGTGGGATGCACATCCAGGGCACGAAGCTCCTGTTCCACCACATCCCAAAGATGCTCTATTGGGTTGAGATCTGGTGACTGTGGGGGCCATTTTAGTACAGTGAACTCATTATCATGTTCAAGAAACCAATTTGAAATGATTCGAGCTTTGTGACATGGGGCATTATCCTGCTGGAAGTAGCCATCAGAGGATGGGTACATGGTGGTCATAAAGGGATGGACATGGTCAGAAACAATGCTCAGGTAGGCCGTGGCATTTAAACGATGCCCAATTGGCACTAAGGGGCCTAAAGTGTGCCAAAAAAACATCCCCCACACCATTACACCACCACCACCAGCCTGCACAGTGGTAACAAGGCATGATGGATCCATGTTCTCATTCTGTTTATGCCAAATTCTGACTCTACCATCTGAATGTCTCAACAGAAATCCAGACTCATCAGACCAGGCAACATTTTTCCAGTCTTCAACTGTCCAATTTTGGTGAGCTCGTGCAAATTGTAGCCTCTTTTTCCTATTTGTAGTGGAGAGGAGTGGTACCCGGTGGGGTCTTCTGCTGTTGTAGCCCATCCGCCTCAAGGTTGTGCGTGTTGTGGCTTCACAAATGCTTTGCTGCATACCTCGGTTGTAACGAGTGGTTATTTCAGTCAAAGTTGCTCTTCTATCAGCTAGAATCAGTCGGCCCATTCTCCTTTAACCTCTAGCATCAACAAGGCATTTTGGCCCACAGGACTGCCGCATACTGGATGTTTTTCCCTTTTTACACCATTCTTTGTAAACCCTAGAAATGGTTGTGCGTGAAAATCCCAGTAACTGAGCAGATTGTGAAATACTCAGACCGGCCCGTCTGGCACCAACAACCATGCCACGCTCAAAATTGCTTAAATCACCTTTCTTTCCCATTCTGACATTCAGTTTGGAGTTCAGGAGATTGTCTTGACCAGGACCACACCCCTAAATGCATTGAAGCAACTGCCATGTGATTGGTTGATTAGATAATTGCATTAATGAGAAATTGAACAGGTGTTCCTAATAATCCTTTAGGTGAGAGTACATTCCTTTTAAATTGCTTATTAGGTGTAAACATATAGAGATACATTTTTTTACATTTTTTACATTTTTGTAACACTTTAAAATAACACATTAGTTAATGCATTGACTAACTTCAACAATGAGCAATACATTTGTTATCAATCTTTGTTAAAAGTAGTAAAAATACAACTTAAAATTCAATTGCTAGTTCATGTCAGCTCAGTTGCATGAAATATTATTAACAGATGCAACTTTAGATTTTTAATGTTGATTTGCACCCCACACAATCGCTCCTGTTGTTCCTTACCTTTCTGACTTTTGTATTCTTTGATGGTGCAGGCGAGACTGAGCAGCTGAATTAACCAGCAGTTATTCTGCTTTAAAGATTCGATATAACCACACGCCAAAATCTGTGAAAAAATACAACACCAGAAAAATGCACAAACAATTCCACAGCAGTTATTATTTGCAATACTCATCTATTAATTTCTTCATTCACTTATTTTCTTTCTTTATGCATTTATTAGCCCTCGATAGATTAAAATAATGAATCATGATTAGTCATGTTTTTGGTTGTTAAAAATAAAATAATTAGAAAATGATATGTAGCGGTTGATTCATTGAAAAACAAAACAAAACAATAATAAAAATAATTCATAAATAAATAAATCATGCTTAATGTCATGTTTTGGTAGTTAACATGATTAGTCTTCAATATTTATTAAATATGTTTATTGATTTTAAAGTATATAAAATAACAAAAGAATATGTAACAGTTGTTTAATTATAAAATATCCATCCATCCATCCATCCATCCATCCATCCATCCATCCATCCATCCATCCATCCATCCATCCATCCATCCATCCATCCATCCATCCATCTATCTATCTATCTATCTATCTATCTATCTATCTATCTATCTATCTATCTATCTATCGTTCTATCTATCTATCGTTCCATCCATCCATCCATCCATCCATCCATCCATCCATCTATCTATCGTTCTATCTATCGTTCTATCTATCTATCGTTCTATCTATCTATCGTTCCATCCATCCATCCATCCATCCATCCATCCATCCATCCATCCATCCATCCATCCATCCATCCATCCATCCATCCATCCATCCATCTATCCATCTATCTATCTATCGTTCTATCTATCTATCTATCGTTCTATCTATCTATCGTTCCATCCATCCATCCATCCATCCATCCATCCATCCATCCATCCATCCATCCATCCATCCATCCATCCATCCATCTATCTATCTATCTATCTATCTATCTATCTATCTATCTATCTATCTATCTATCTATCTATCTATCTATCTATCTATCTATCGTTCTATCTATCTATCTATCTATCTATCTATCTATCTATCTATCTATCTATCTATCTATCTATCTATCTATCTATCTATCTATCTATCTATCTATCTATCTATCTATCTATCAATCGTTCTATCTATCTATCTATCTATCTATCTATCTATCTATCTATCTATCTATCTATCTATCTATCTATCTATCTATCTATCTATCTATCTATCTATCTATCTATCGTTCTATCTATCGTTCTATCTATCAATCATTCTATCTATCTATCTATCTATCTATCTATCTATCTATCTATCTATCTATCTATCTATCTATCTATCTATCTATCTATCTATCTATCTATCTATCTATCTATCTATCTATCTATCTATCCATTCTATTTATCGTTCTATCTATCGATCGTTCTATCTATCGTTCCATCCATCCATCCATCCATCCATCCATCCATCCATCCATCCATCCATCCATCCATCCATCCATCCATCCATCCATCCATCCATCCATCCATCCATCCATCCATCCATCATTTTAATTTTCATCAAAATCCAAAACACTTAGTAATAATAATAATTAATAATATTATAAGATATAGTTCAAAATTAATTTAAAAACTACTTTAAATTAATAATAATAATAATAATAATAATACAATAATAATTATAACAGGATATAAAATAAAATAAATGAATAAAATAGATAAAATAAATAAATAAATCATGCTTACTGTCATGTTTTGGTAGTTAACATGATTAATTTTCAATATTTAATAAATATGTTTATTGATTTTAAATTATATTGCTTGTTTCATTATAAAATAAAATAAAATAAAATTGGATGTCCTTTATGAAAAGGCCAAATGAAATGAAATGAAAAAAGAAATGTTGAAATAAAAAATTAAATTGGTAATAAAACAAAGTTATTTCCTTTTGCGCTCATTTTTCACATTATTGCTTGTGTCATTCAGTGTTTTTTAGTTTTCAGGGTTGTGGTTGCGATGGGAAGTCCGATTCCTTTTTGCGAACTGGTTCTTTCGGACAGTTTGTTTCAATGAACCGATTCACTTCATTTGTTCACTTAATCATGCAAGGACGTCACTCAATTCTATTATTAAAGAACCCAATAATGATGTGAAGCATGGATGTTTTACGTGTCTAAAGCATATAAAGTGAATAAACTAGCACATTAAAAATAGAAAAATAGAGACAATATTCTCATAACTTGATATGATTACGCGTCTGTCAGTCTTTCAGCGCTAGTGTTTGCTGCACTATGGTTGGAAACAGAAAATGTATGCATTTCTATAAGATATCAGATTGCACTCACAGCAAAGACGTTCTTCATTGTGATGACGAACACGTTGTAAGCTATGAGGAAGTCCCAGTAACGGAGGATCTTCTTGATTGGCTTGAGTAAGAGCTCGCCCCCAAAGAGCAGGAAGTAAAAACACGCCACCAGGTAACCCATGCAGAAGATGCTGATCCGAGTCGTGCCCGTGATGAAGATGATGGTCAGGACGAACCAGAACATGTAGCTAAACATGATCACCTTCAGCATGTCCAGGTACGACCTGAGAGAATTACAGCAGAGCAATGTTTCAGTGATGAGATTAGTGCATCCAATAATATGCCAAAGGGGCTCAGACGGCATATAGTACAGTGGGGACATCTGCATGCATTTGGGGGAAAATTTATACGAGTTACGTGTTCATTCAAAGAGAATAATGTTTTGAAAGGGCCACAGAGCCATAATACAGTTTTTAAACTTTCATAAATAAGATATAAGAATTTTAATAACAAAAAATGATACGGGTACTAAAAACATTATTTCATATAATTATGACAGAGAAATTAAAATAAAATAAACAATAAAATGAAATGAAATAATTAAATGAAGTAAAGTAAAATAAAATAAAAAATTAAATGAACTAAAAATTAAACAAATAAATTAATGCAATTAAATATGCTTGAAATTCAATGAATGCTTCGTAACTAATGAGTTAAACTGAATAATAAAATTAAATAATTAAAGTCAAATAAAATAATAAATAAAATAAAATAAATTAATTAATTAATTAAAAATATATAAATAAATTAATGTGTAAGATAATGTGTTGACTGTGGCAATCCAAGTTTTTTCTAAAATACATTTTTTATTAAAAAATTAAATAAATGAGAAAAAAATAAATGTAATGAATAACTCTTGAGATGTTAAATAAAATAATAAAATAAAATAAATGTAATCAAATAAAATATGCTTGAAATTTAATGACTGCCTCCTAAGATGTGTTAAATAAAATAATAAAATAAAAAATGTGTCAGATAATGTGTTGACTGTGGCAGTCCGAGTTTTCATAAAATAAAAATGTAATTAAAATAAATAATAACATAAAATAAAAAATGCTCTAAATGTAATGAATGACTTCTCCTATTATATATTGACTGTGGCAGTCTGAGTTTTTCTGCATTATGGTTGAAAACAAAATAGAACTAAAATATAAGTTAACAAACTAGCAAAGCAGAAAGTATTTTAGCAGCTAAAAAATGACACTTCAATTTTTCAACACACTGTTGAAGCTCGCAAACGTTATTACAGCCATCATTTATTTAAATGAGATATCACAACCGGATCTGCTTCATTTCCTATATAATATCAGACATCCTGGCAGGCATAATTATAATGAGCGGATCAATTCCTTCACATGTATATGGAAGCGCCGCACACTAAAAGCTTGCACATGTCTTGTTCTGCACTTTAGACCCGCCACTCCAGAGGTGGAAGCACATCCTCCTGCTCCTGCACGGCTGTTTGCAGACACTGGCCGGCGTGTTTAGCCACAGGCCTGTACTAAGAGCTCTGATGAAAAGCTGAGATGTTGGGATGTGGACCTGCATTGATGGACCACAACAAGAAGATGCTTCCTCCACTAAAATCAATCACCTTGTAGAAAAAAGATCAGTCCATACTTAAAAGCTACTTATTGGGTTAGAGCTCAGACAGAGAGAGCGGGTGATGCTGCCTTATGGATTTTCCCTTCCCTGCAATTTGATCCCAGAGAATTCTTGGAAAGTGAGAGAAAGAGGATCATGTAGAGTGACTGCTATCTATCCATCTATCTATCTATCCATCTATCCATCCATTCTATTTATCGTTCTATCTATCAATCATTCTATCTATCTATCTATCTATCTATCTATCTATCTATCTATCTATCTATCTATCTATCTATCTATCTATCTATCTATCTATCTATCTATCTATCTATCTATCTATCTATCTATCTATCTATCTATCTATCTATCTATCTATCTATCTATCATTCCATCCATCCATCCATCCATCCATCCATCCATCCATCCATCCATCCATCCATTCTATTTATCATTCTATCTATCAATCATTCCATCCATCCATCCATCCATCTATCTATCTATCTATCTATCTATCTATCTATCTATCTATCTATCTATCTATCTATCTATCTATCTATCTATCTATCTATCTATCTATCTATCTATCTATCTATCTATCTATCTATCTATCTATCTATCTATCTATCTATCTATCTATCTATCTATCTATCTATATATCTATCTATCTATCTATCTATCTATCTATCTATCTATCTATCTATCTATCTATCTATCTATCTATCTACCCACCCACCCATCCACCCATCCATCCATCCATCCATCCATCCATCCATTCTATTTATCGTTCTATCTATCAATCATTCCATCCATCCATCCATCCATCCATTCTATTTATCGTTCTATCTATCAATCATTCCATCCATCCATCCATCCATCCATCCATCCATCCATCCATCCATCCATCCATCTATCATTTTAATTTTCATCAAAATCCAAAACACTTAGTAATAATAATAATAACAGGAATACTAACTAAATTTAATATAGTAATATAGTAATACATAATATAAATATATACAAATAATATAGTTTGAAAGTAACGTATTAAATATATAACATTAATAATTGTTATTTTTATCATTAATGAATCCATTAAAAATAATAAGAATAATACATAATTATAATAACGGTAATATATAATATCAATACATAAAAATAATAGATATAGTTTGAAAGTGACTAATTTAATATATAAGATATTAATAATAATTATTATTATTTTCTTAAAGGATTAAGGAGGTGTCAGGATATTAAACTAGTTTTGAAGTGAGGGGAGCGTCAGGCGACTCAATCAATCCCGAGACATTATTGATCACAGATAGTCTCTCCAGAAGTCAAAAATCTGCTCATCGCCAGCGCTGTTATCAGTAATGCAGGGCAAGCTCTGTTATTTCATTACAAACCAATGATATCATTTACAGGGCTATTTAAAGTCATCTGGCCAGCTACGTTGTGGCATATAAAACTTCCAAAATAAACAGCTCAGATATCGGTATAGGTACAGTTTTTAAGCATGCATCTGTGTTGAGTGACTGTGATATTGTAGTATGCAACGGTTCTCTGATGACACATGAGGAAAGGGTGTGTGTTGTGCGTACTGTACCTGCAGTGAATGAAGTCCGGTACTGGATTGTGAACACTGAACGATGCAGCGTCCAGGTCTCGGCAGATCTCCACGTTATCTCCCGCCATCAGACGAACGGCCGCTTTGTTTTCTTCGTCAAACACCTGTCTCTGCAGCGACGCACACAGCAACAGCATGAAATCATCTACATCAGAGAGACAGAGGGGACGAATTTAAGGGCGGATATGGAGGACAAAGAGGCTGATGGTATTTTTTAATGTCTTCTGACCGCTGATACTTTATTTAATAGTTTTAGACATTCATTTCTTTGTTTTGTCAGTCAGAGACCACGAACACTGTGATTTGTGGCGGTCTGTTATTGCGGTATTATCAAAATGGAAATGTGGGACAGAATAACCTGGACCAAAATGGACCATATCTTGCAAGTCTAGGAGGATTGATTAAGATTGACCTGCTAAGGAGCAAATCACAACAGCGAAACCTCAAATGTTAAATGGCACCACACATAGGGCCCTATTTTATTGATCTAAGCGCTCAACTGCACTTAGGGCGTGTCCGAATACACTTTTGGTAGTTTAACAACGGGAAAAATGGTCGGTGCGCCCGGCGCATGGTCTAAAAGGGTTGTACCATGGGTGTGTTTTGGGTGTGTTCCCATTCCCTTTAAAAGCCGCTGGCACCATGGCGGATTCACTATTTACATGGAGGAATTTGTGAGCAGAAAGACTGAGCGCTTCTCCAGAGAAGAATCCTTTTATTTTTCATATTTAAAAATGTGTGTGTGCTGCTGCGCGTCCCTGT
>CM042244.1:55897718-55907718 GCA_023566225.1 Romanogobio albipinnatus
ATTCAGAGAATAAACCGATGATCATGGAACATCAAAAAACATTCATCAAATGATTGACAGACAGAACGACAGAAAGATAGTGAGCCATAGATTAAGGATGGATGGATGGAACGACAGACAGATAGACAGAGCGAAAGACAGACAGACAGACAGACAGAATGAACAGCAGACATAAACGACAGACAGACAGAAAGAACTAATGAACGACAAACAGACAAGACAGAACAAAAGAATGAGCAAACAAACAAACGACAGACAGACAGAACAAATGAAGGACAGACAGACAGAACAACAGACAGACTGACAGACAGACCGACCGATAGATAATGGTGGGCAAACGTATAGAACAATATATAGATAGAATGATAGACAGACAGAACGAATGAACAACAGACAGACAGAGAGAACGAATGGCCGACAGACGGAACAAACAAATTAATGAACAAATAACAGGATGGATGGAACAGGACAGAATGACAGACAGACAGAACTAACGAACGACAAACAGAGAAAGAATGACAGACAGACAGAATGAATGACAGAGACAGAATGAACGGCAGACATAACAAACAACAGACAGACAGAGAGAACGAATGACAGACAGACAGAACTAATGAACGACAGACAGACAGAACTAATGAACGACAGACAGACAGAACTAATGAATGACAGACACAGAACTAATGAACAACAGACACAGAACGTATGAAAGACAGACACACAACTAATGAACGACAGACAGACAGAACTAATGAACGACAGACAGACAGAACTAATGAACGACAGACAGACAGAACTAATGAACAACAGACAGACAGAACTAATGAACAACAGACAGACAGAACTAATGAACGACAGACAGACAGAACTAATGAACGACAGACAGACAGAACTAATGAACGACAGACAGACAGAACTAATGAACAACAGACAGACAGAACTAATGAACAACAGACACAGAACTAATGAATGACAGACACAGAACTAATGAACAACAGACACAGAACTAATGAATGACAGACACAGAACTAATGAACGACAGGCAGACAGAACTAATGAACGACAGACAGACAGAACTAATGAACGACAGACAGACAGAACTAATGAACGACAGACAGACAGAACTAATGAACAACAGACAGACAGAACTAATGAACGACAGACAGACAGAACTAATGAACAACAGACAGACAGAACTAATGAACGACAGACAGACAGAACTAATGAACAACAGACAGACAGAACTAATGAATGACAGACAGACATAACTAAGAACGACAGACACAGAACTAATGAACGACAAACAGACAGAACTAATGAACGACAGACACAGAACTAATGAACGAATGACAGAACTAATGAACAACAGACAGACAGAACTAATGAATGACAGACACAGAACTAATGAACGACAGACACAGAACTAATGAACGACAGACACAGAACTAATGAACGACAGAAACAGAACTAATGAATGACAGACAGAAATAATGAACGACAGACACAGAACGAATGAATGACAGACACAGAACTAATGAACGACAGACAGAACTAATGAATGACAGACACAGAACTAATGAACAATAGACACAGAACTAATGAACAACAGACAGACAGAACTAATGAACGACAGACAGAACTAATGAACAACAGACAGACAGAACTAATGAACAACAGACAGACAGAACTAATGAACGACAGACAGACAGAACTAATGAACAACAGACAGACAGAACTAATGAACAACAGACAGACAGAACTAATGAACAACAGACAGAACTAATGAACGACAGACAGACAGAACTAATGAACAACAGACAGACAGTACTAATGAACGACAGACAGACAGAACTAATGAACAACAGACAGACAGAACTAATGAACAACAGACAGACAGAACTAATGAACGACAGACAGACAGAACTAATGAACGACAGACAGACAGAACTAATGAACAACAGACAGACAGAACTAATGAACAACAGACAGACAGAACTAATGAATGACAGACAGACAGAACTAATGAACAACAGACAGACAGAACTAATGAACAACAGACAGACAGAACTAATGAACGACAGACAGACAGAACTAATGAACAACAGACAGACAGAACTAATGAACAACAGACAGTAGGGTTGGGAACCGAGAACCGGTTCTTATGCAGAACCGAAACTGATTTTTGAAAAATACCAGAACCGCGCGAAATTCCTAAGTTTCGGTTCCGAAAACGGTTCTGGTGCAATGTGTGTGCGAAGCGCTGGAAGCGTATCCTTTAATAGCGAGTGACAGCCAGTGTTGCCAAGTCCGTGGTTTTCCCGCGGAATCTTAAACACTGTTGCCGCGGGCTGTGTTTCATGTCCGCGGGTTGAATCGATTGTGCGGGTTTTGTTGTGAAAACCTGGCAACCCTGGCTCACCTAATCATGAATATTAATTACGTTGCCTGCCGCTTCCAGGAGTGCAACGCAGTTCAGCCTGAAAGCCTTCGCGCTACACATTTATGGTTTTGCGTCAGATATTTTCTCGTTGACCACCAGCATGGCGAAGAGAAAGTCCCAAGTATGGATTAATTTCCAAAGAATTAATGATAATGAAGCAAAATGTAACATGTGAAAAGTTAGTAACATGCAAAGGAGACTGCACTAGCAATTTGACAAAACATTTGCTACAGCACAGAGTGCCACAGGGCTTATACCAGATTTATAGTGAAAGACCTATATATATATATATATATATATATATATATATATATATATATATATATATATATATATATATATATATATATATATATATATATATATATATATATATATATATTTATATTTGTCAACCGTTGAGTCACCATGGTTTAGGTAAGCGTTTAGGCACAATTACCTTTTGTAATGCTGAATTGCAATTTATTATTTACAAGTTCACTGAATAACTGAATTACTATTAAATTAATAAATATAACTAATTAATAAATATAACTAATAAATATAATTTATAACTTGGTTTTATTCAGAGACAGAGAGATAAAATGTAATAAGACAATTTCAGAGGTGTTCATTTGAAAAAAAATGTGTTGCAAGAATGGCTTAATTAATACTGTAATATATGTACAGTACAGGACTTTTTTGACATTGCCAACCTGTAAATTAATTTTAGAGCAAGTAATAAACACAAAATGGATTGTTTGAGTTGCGTTTTGTGCCTTTTTCCTTTACCACTATTTGTTTAATAATTTTAATGGAACCGGAATCGGGACCGGAATCGTTAGGCGGAACCGGAACCAGAACCGGAACCGGAAAATTTCTCACGATTCCCAACCCTAACAGACAGACAGAACTAATGAACAACAGACAGACGGAACTAATGAACAAAAGACAGACAGAACTAATGAACAACAGACAGACAGAACTAATGAACAACAGACAGACAGAACTAATGAACAACAGACAGACAGAACTAATGAACAACAGACAGACAGAACTAATGAATGACAGACAGACAGAACTAATGAACGACAGACACAGAACTAATGAACAACAGACAGACAGAACTAATGAACAACAGACAGACAGAACTAATGAACAAAAGACAGACAGAACTAATGAACAACAGACAGACAGAACTAATGAATGACAGACAGACAGAACTAATGAACGACAGACACAGAACTAATGAACAACAGACAGACAGAACTAATGAACAACAGACAGACAGAACTAATGAACGACAGACAGACAGAACTAATGAACAACAGACAGACAGAACTAATGAACAACAGACAGACAGAACTAATGAACAACAGACAGACAAAAACTAATGAACGACAGACACAGAACTAATGAACAACAGACAGACAGAACTAATGAACAACAGACAGACAGAACTAATGAACGACAGACAGACAGAACTAATGAACAACAGACAGACAGAACTAATGAACGACAGACATACAGAACTAATGAACAACAGACAGACAGAACTAATGAACAACAGACAGACAGAACTAATGAATGACAGACAGACAGAACTAATGAACAACAGACAGACAGAACTAATGAACGACAGACACAGAACTAATGAACGACAGACACAGAACTAATGAACAACAGACAGACAGAACTAATGAACAACAGACAGACAGAACTAATGAACAACAGACAGACAAAAACTAATGAACGACAGACACAGAACTAATGAACAACAGACAGACAGAACTAATGAACAACAGACAGACAGAACTAATGAACAACAGACAGACAGAACTAATGAACAACAGACAGACAAAACCTAATGAATGACAGACACAGAACTAATGAACAACAGACAGACAGAACTAATGAACAACAGACAGACAGAACTAATGAACAACAGACAGACAGAACTAATGAACGACAGACAGACAGAACTAATGAACAACAGACAGACAGAACTAATGAACGACAGACATACAGAACTAATGAACAACAGACAGACAGAACTAATGAACAACAGACAGACAGAACTAATGAACAACAGACAGACAGAACTAAAGAACAACAGACAGACAGAACTAATGAACGACAGACACAGAACTAATGAACAACAGACAGACAGAACTAATGAACAACAGACAGACAGAACTAATAAACAACAGACAGACAGAACTAATGAACAACAGACAGACAGAACTAATGAACAACAGACACAGAACTAATGAACAACAGACAGACAGAACTAATGAATGACAGACAGACATAATGAACAACAGACAGACAGAACTAATGAATGACAGACAGACAGAACTAATGAACAACAGACAGACAGAACTAATGAACAACAGACAGACAGAACTAATGAACGACAGACACAGAACTAATGAACAACAGACAGACAGAACTAATGAACGACAGACAGACAGAACTAATGAACAACAGACAGACAGAACTAATGAACAACAGACAGACAGAACTAATGAACAACAGACAGACAGAACTAATGAACGACAGACAGACAGAACTAATGAATGACAGACAGACAGAACTAATGAACGACAGACACAGAACTAATGAACGACAGACACAGAACTAATGAACAACAGACAGACAGAACTAATGAACAACAGACAGACAGAACTAATGAACAACAGACAGACAGAACTAATGAACAACAGACAGACAGAACTAATGAACAACAGACAGACAGAACTAATGAACAACAGACAGACAGAACTAATGAACAACAGACAGAGAGAACTAATGAACGACAGACAGACAGAACTAATGAACGACAGACAGACAGAACTAATGAACAACAGACAGAGAGAACTAATGAACGACAGACAGACAGAACTAATGAACAACAGACAGAGAGAACTAATGAACGACAGACAGACAGAACTAATGAACGACAGACAGACAGAACTAATGAACAACAGACAGACAGAACTAATGAACAACAGACAGAACTAATGAACGACAGACAGACAGAACTAATGAACAACAGACAGACAGAACTAATGAACAACAGACAGACAGAACTAATGAACAACAGACTGAACTAATGAATGACAGACAGACAGAACTAATGAATGGCAGACAGACACACAACTAATGAATGACAGACAGACAACTAATGAATGACAGACAGACACAACTAATGAATGACAGACAGACAGAACTAATGAATGACAGACAGACACAACTAATGATTGACAGACAGACAGAACTAATGAACAACAGACACAGAACTAATGAACAACAGACAGACAGAACTAATGAATGACAGACAGAACTAATGAACAACAGACAGACAGAACTAATGAATGACAGACAGACAGAACTAATGAATGACAGACAGACAGAACTAATGAATGACAGACAGACAGAACTAATGAACAACAGACAGACAGAACTAATGAACAACAGACAGACAGAACTAATGAACAACAGACAGACAGAACTAATGAACAACAGACAGACAGAACTAATGAACAACAGACACAGAACTAATGAATGACAGACAGACAGAACTAATGAACAACAGACACAGAACTAATGAATGACAGACAGACAGAACTAATGAACAACAGACAGACAGAGAGAACGAATGGCCGACAGACAGACAGACCGACCGATAGATATATATGGACAGACATATAGAACAATATATAGATAGAATGCCAGACCGAACAAACAGATAGACACAGAACGAACAACAAACAAATGAATGAAAGAACGACTGACAGACAGACACACAGGTAGACAGATAGTAAATGTACCTCTAAACCAAACTTGTAGAAGGAATAGTTTATAAAATATTTGGCACAGTTGATGATTCCGTTGTCGAGGTGTTGTCGGGTGATGTCGTGAAAGATGGTTCGAGAGGGAGGAGGAGAAAGTTTGTTTCTCAGACGGAAAAACTCCTGATGTCTGTAAATGGTGACCTCGAATGCCAAAATGGCCAACATCAGCAAGTTATTCTGGGAGAGAGAAAGATGGTGACGACGGATGAATGATTTGATTGATTGTCTAGCAATAAACATTAACCTTTAATGGCAACAAGAATGACACATTCAGTCTGAATGAAGGAACCTAATGTTGTTTTCTAGCTAATGATAAACTCATATTTCATTGAAAATATAGTTTGATCGTGTGTCTCCTCACCCTCAGGTTAGGCAGAATATCTATAAACTTCTCCAGACCGACCCAGTTGGCAGGATCCACGAGTTGCTGGTACACGAAGGATGATTCCATTTCTGCTCTTTGCTTTCCTGTGTATTCATCGAACTACAGAGAGTACAATCACATCATTAAACACAAGACACCTCAAATCTACTCTTCCACAGAAGCCAAACTCGATTTGACGGAATCTAAAATCTGAACACATTGGATGAAGAAACCCACCAAAGTACAATTACTCGAGTAGTTATTGGGTATAATGGTCTTGAGCTGGTACAACATCTTGCAGATGATGACAACACACGTCCATACGGTGCAGACGCTAGACGAGAGAACCCGAAACTGCTTATATGGCAGCGCAAACGCCCACGAGATCAAAAACACATAGTTCAGAAGCGAGACCTACAACAGACAGAAACAGAAACACTTTCAGATTATTGTACGACATTCATATTTGCATTTAGAAGAGTGGGCGGAGCTTCCACCTCTTTGACGGACAGCAGGATGATGTAGGTGGAGACGATCTTGATGATGTGCATCTCCAGCAGCCACCAGACGAAGAGCTTCAGCTTATGGAAGTACTCCAGGAACTTGAGGAACAGGACCGTGAGCCGGTCCACCACCAAGTGCCATTTATTCCTGAGGTCTGAGACAGAAGTGAGGACTGTTTTCCTTCCGTTTGTATCTCATGAACAATGTAAGGTAGTTTAAGACAAATTAGGGCGTATTACCTAAGGAATATATACACTTGAACTAAACACAGAGCAAATCTGAGACAGAATTCTGATAAAACGAGAGTAACTTTAATGCTGCCTTCAAATGAACAGCACTTAAATGCACTTAAAATACAAAGCCTCTTTTCAACTTTGCTCTTCTTTTATCATATAAGGAAGAACAACAGAACGTGAGCAGCAGAACTAGCCGGTAGTTTCATGCTTTAGAGGGTTTTAATCCAATTTACTATAATGCACTCTTAACTGCTTTTACAATGATGTACTACACATTTTTGTTTGGATTATATATGTATGTGTGTGTGTGGTTCAGGTAAACCCTACATTATGGAGACAAAATGTCCCCACAATCCTCGTCCTTTTGGGGAATTTTTTTGGTCCCCATGAGGAAAACAGCTTATAAAACATTAAGTGTTTTTGAAAATGTAAAAATGCAAAAAGTTTTGTGTGATGGGTAGGTTTAGGGGTAGGGTTAGTGTAAGGGGAGAGAATATACAGTCTAATGTACAGTATGAAAATTATTACACCTATGGAAAGTCATTATATCTATGGAAAATCCCCATAAAATATGTAAACACAATGTGTGTGTGTGTGTGTGTGTGTGTGTGATGGGTAGGTTTAGGGGTAGGGTTAGTATAAGGGGATAGAATATACAGTCTAATGTACAGTATAACAATTATTACACCTATGGAAAGTCATTATGTCTATGCAAAATCCCCATAAAATATGGAAACACAATGTGTGTGTGTGTGTGTGTGTGTGTGTGTGTGTGTGTGTGTGTGTGTGTGTGTGTGTGTGTGTGTGTGTGTGTGATGGGTAGGTTTAGGGGTAGGGTTAGTGTAAGGGGATAGAATATACAGTTTGTACAGTATAAAAAACATTATGTCTATGGAGAGTCCCAGAAAGACAGCGCACCAGACAAAATAAAAAAAAAAAGTATAGAAAATATAAAAAAAGAAAACAAGATGCACTCAAATACACTCAACTACAGCAGGGGAAAATCCATAAAAGATCATAGAACTATACAGAATATATGTCTGGTGTTTAAAATTAAATTAAATATATATATATACACACACACACACACACACTGATCAGGCATACCATTATGACCACCTTCCTAAAATTGTGTTGGTCCCCCTTTTACTGCCAAAACAGCCCTGACCCGTCGAGGTGTGGACTCCACTAGACCCCTGAAGGTGTGATGTGGTATCTGGCACCAAGATGTTAGCAGCAGATCCTTTAAGTCCTGTAAGTTGCGTGGTGGGGCCTCCATGGATCAGACTGGTTTGTTCAGCACAAACCATTCCTGAAGCATTTTAGCTTTGTGGTGGCGCATTATCTGCTGAAAGAGCCACAGCCACCAGGGAACACCGTTTCCATGAAAGGGTGTACATGGTCTCAGCAATGCTTAGGTAGGTGGTGCGTGTCAAAGTAACATCCACATGGATGGCAGGACCTAAAGTTTCCCAGCATCACACTGCCTCTGCCGGCTTGCCTTCTTCCCATAGTGCATCCTGGTGCCATGTGTTCCCCAGGTAAACAACGCACATTCCAGCAACGCCGGCCATCCACATGATGTAAAAGAAACCGTGATTAGACCTGGCCACCTTCTTCCATTGCTCCGTGGTCCAGTTCTGATGCTCACGTGCCACTGTTGGTGCTTTCGGCGGTGGACAGGGGTCAGCATGGGCACCCTGACTGGTCAGCGGCTATGCCGCCCCATACGCAACAAACTGAGATGCTCTGTGTATTCTGACACCTTTCTATCAGAACCAGCATTAACTTCTATAAAATGTTATGCCTGATCGGTATATACACTCACCTAAAGGATTATTAGGAACACCATACTAATACTGTGTTTGACCCCCTTTCGCCTTCAGAACTGCCTTAATTCTACGTGGCATTGATTCAACAAGGAGCTGAAAGCATTCTTTAGAAATGTTGGCCCATATTGATAGGATAGCATCTTGCAGTTGATGGAGATTTGTGGGATGCACATCCAGGGCACAAAGCTCCCGTTCCACCACATCCCAAAGATGCTCTATTGGGTTGAGATCTGGTGACTGTGGGGGCCATTTTAGTCCAGTGAACTCATTGTCATGTTCAAGAAACCAATTTGAAATGATTTGAGCTTTGTGACATGGTGCATTATCCTGCTGGAAGTAGCCATCAGAGGATGGGTACATGGTGGTCATAAAGGGATGGACATGGTCAGAAACAATGCTCAGGTAGGCCGTGGCATTTAAACGATGCCCAATTGGCACTAAGGGGCCTAAAGTGTGCCAAGAAAACATCCCCCACACCATTACACCACCACCACCAGCCTGCACAGTGGTAACAAGGCATGATGGATCCATGTTCTCATTCTGTTTACGCCAAATTCTGACTCTACCATCTGAATGTGTCAACAGAAATCCAGACTCATCAGACCAGGCAACATTTTTCCAGTCTTCAACTGTCCAATTTTGGTGAGCTCGTGCAAATTGTAGCCTCTTTTTCCTATTTGTAGGGGAGATGAGTGGTACCAGGTGGGGTCTTCTGCTGTTGTAGCCCATCTGCCTCAAGATTGTGCGTGTTGTGGCTTCACAAATGCTTTGCTGCATACCTCGGTTGT
>CM042244.1:55912718-56057718 GCA_023566225.1 Romanogobio albipinnatus
ACTTTAACTACAATTAAAAACTGAATGTGTCTGACTAATACAGCATGAGCCGAACGAGAGTCGCAGCAGGAGTCAGATCTCATTCATCAAAAGAGTGAGGAGCTGACAGACAAGATGATTCAAAGCGAAATGACCGCACAGTCATTCACGGTGCATGTCCAGTCTGGCACGTTTTCAGTTCATGCCTATGGAAGCTTAACTTTCAAAGGAATTCATAGAGAACACTTGCGTTGTTGCGCACCGTTCCGTTAAGAATGCCCGAGCGGCCGTGCTCATTTTACATTATGTGAGTGAGATCCCACCCCTGTGGGCGAGTTGAAAACACGCAGAACTAACTCCTACAACTGGCTGTAGTCTCTAGCCTCTGTCCAAAAAAGCCTAAAATGACGCAAAATCATCTGAGGCTTTTTTCCAGACATAGAATACATACATCTCTCATTTCAGGGGGATATGAGGGGGGGGGGGGGGGGGGGGACTGAATTTAATATTTTAATATCACTGTTTTAGTACATTATGGCACTTTAAGGGTGGGTTGCACAAATAAGGATTATTTAGCCTGGTGCTTGATCAGCTCTTCTAACGGTTTATTAATCTGTGTTTAAAATGAAGTGGTGCAACAACTTGATTTAAAATAAAACTCATATCAACAAATCCTTGATTAGCGTTAAACTTTGCTTAATTGAATCCATATTGGTGCAACTCACCCTATAGTGTTTTTCACGTTAAGCGTTTAAAAACGTCCCGCTGTTTTTAGTGACTGAAATACTGCAGCAGGTGCTGAATATGGATCTTAAGTGCCCTAAACATGCATCTTGTTCACATATTTTTGTTTTAAGATGGAAATTTGACAGACTTGTGCTGCAGTTCAATGGAGTTCTATGGCGGTTTTGCCCTCCAAGGCTCTGCGACAGTCATGTGACTGAAAACTATGAATGGGGTCAGAAAAGTTAGGTTTTACCTATGAAAAAATGTCGTCATGACAGATTTAACCAAACATACATAAATATTTACTGGTAAATAAGCTCCTCTCTAGTGTTTTACAGCTACACTAACTAACAAACGTAACTTTTACACATGTCCGATGAAAATAATAGCTTTTATTGGCCGATACATTGGCGCATTGTTGTTCTTGTTGTAAACTAAAACTAAATGATTCACTATTATTATAATTAATTTTTAAAAGATACATCTGACTACAGAAATAAAACGGTGTTTGCATGCAGTTTCATGTTGACTTGTAACATTTAAAGCAAATGTTAAAGTTTGAAACAGGAAATCAAGTCAGTGACAAAGAGTCATAGAGTGACATCATACATTATTTGATCTATCCATAGCGGGCCATTAAAAAGTGACATCATCAAGTGAGTGAAAAGAGTGTACTGACAGACAGGAGTAGTGAGAAGAATGAGGGATTGTGGGAAATTGGGGAGAAGGTGAGAGGTGAACATTCGTTGTGGTTTCCATAAATGCCAGAGAAAGAAAATCAGTCACCCACCTATCCACGATCAGATAGATACGACCACTGACTTTAGCATAGCTGTAATGTGAGGGATGGCAGGGGAAAGATGTGAGCAGATGATTGGTTAAAAAAAGACGTGGATTTGCATGAAGTAAGATGATTGGCAGAGATAAAACAAGGTTTATACTGATGCAGATTCAATAGAGGACAAACCATCAGTGAGAAATGAGGAAATGAAGAATGAGGATGAAACAAAGGCCCTGTTTACACTTGGCATGAAGATGGCGTGATAGTCGATCGGATCACAAGTGGACTCCGCTAAATACAGGTGTAAACGGGGTCGTTTTGAGCTTGTCCACTTTCGACCACTTCCAGAGGTAGTGGAAAACAGATTGCTTTTGTAGTGTAGACGGTGGGCGAATGCGTTCAAACAGGCACGAAAGATCGTCTACTCTCCGCCACACGGGATTTAAACTTTGTTGGCTGAAGAGCCAAGTTTGGTATGAAGACAAAAAAACGTTTATTTTGTCTATTAAAGCAGCACTAGGTAACTTTTCAACCTTCATAATATATTTTCAAGACTCTTGTGATGATACATCGACTTACAATAGGTTGAATGGCACGTCTGCCATAGCCTGACGGGGTCTGTATCGTTTTTAATCGTACTTTTAAACTTCGGGTTTCGGGTAGTAACCCAAGAAAAAAAAGAACTACAAAATTCGACTGCTTTACGGCATATACGTCACTTCCACCATCACCCCCACTTCCTTAAATTGGGACGTGCGAGCCCAACTATCCTTTGTTTGCCGGATGTTATAGTCATGGCCGAGGAAGCACAGAAAAAGAAGAAAGCAAAGGTTTTGTCGGAGGAATGCAAAAAGAGGAAACGAGAAAGTGATCGTATTAAAGGCAGGACGAGGATCAACATTGGGCCAGCGTTTGCTCGTTGGCGTGAGCTGAAGGAGGTCAATATATTATATTGACGATATATGGTTATTACCTACCACTCAAACATTGAATTGAAGTATCATATAGATTCTGTAAAACGGTAACCAATAGACTAGACTACTATAATGACGCTGGCTTGTAAACGTGAGCATTGCGATCATTTGGCGTTTGAAAAAAAAATAAAACCCATGAAATTATATTCATATGACATGCTGAAACATATGCCACTGTACCTGGGATGAAGACATTTCACACGAGCAGAACACCTGCATGTGAACTCCTCCTGCAGTGTTCAGGGCTATCATAGTTGTCATGTCAACAAATGCACGTGCGATGCATCCCCTGATGTAGGATGACAGAGTTTACGACAGTAGTAGAGGACAATACTGTGTCCCAACTGTAGGGGGACCCCGAGAGCAAAACCTACCTAGTGCTGCTTTAAATCGAAAGATCTGAAAAAAACCCATACATTAAGCCGCCCATAGATCCTCCCCTCGAGGAAATCAGGACAGAAGTGGTCGAAAGTGGACAAAAGAAACTGATTAAATGGATTCATCCACTTGTGATCCGATCGACCAAAACGCATCTTAATACCAGCTGTAAACAGGGCCAAAATGAAGTTCAACAAGACAATAAAGCAAACACTCTACAAACTATTATTATTATATTCTTATTTTATTCCTTTGATATGTGGACAGGTATGTGTTACTGAAGTGTGGCTCGTCTAATCAGGTTTGAGATATTATGGTTCATGACCTGGCCTAAATGACATCACACATCCACACTTCCTGTTAGCATCAGCTGTAACTAGCGAGGACCTCAACCTGATTAGAAAAAGCACCCTGCCGTCATCTCTCACCTGTAAATGGTGCTCTCCTCTTTGCTGACCACTGCTTTGAGATCTGTGAGCTGCAGGAAATGGTCGTGGAAGTAATGCAAGTGCAGGATGCACACCAGCAGGAAGGACGTGGGGATGAAGATACGGGTGAACAGTTCAGCGAGACTGTACTTCACCAGACCGATAGCTTCCAGTCTGCAAAGAGACAGAAGTGAGCGGGAGATAATGCTGACTAACGAGGACCTATTATGCTTTCTTTAACATGTTCGACTTTCTGTAGTGTGTCCTTCCAGTGGGAGTTATTCTCTATATCAGTGTCATTATTCTTCATTTAAATAATTCCCGCTCAATGCATAATGTGTTTAAATTCGCAGTAATGGTAAAGGGTGTGAATTTTCAGATTGACCGATCACTACACACTGGTACAGCCGTCCAATCAGTAAACACTGCGCTTTTCAGAAGGAGGGGCTTCATAGAGACAGGAAGGAACTAAACGGAGGCTGAATCCGAAATCGCCCATTCACTATTCCCTACGTTAGTCCACTAATATAGTTGACTTGAAGGAGTGAATGAAAACGAGTGTGTGAAGTCGGACAGCCGGTGCAATGTGGGATTGAATGAGTGCACTCAATATTGTCCACTATGGTTTCGGACACTACAACAAATGGCTGTCCCCTCAAATAATGCCCTATTTGAGGGAATGGGGGGCGATTTCGGATTCAGCCAGAGTGTTACTGACAGACTGGGAAGAGACAAGCTGCAACAATGGAGAATGTGTAGAAAATAAACATTCAAGCTTGAAAACCTGTGCCCAAAAAGAAAATCAAGACTCGGCATGTAAAACGGCATGATATGGCCTCTTTAAAACACTTTTTAGGCCCAAATCTAAGGAAGCACTGCATGCATACTTTGCTCTTAAAATCTGTAGAAAAAAAAAAAAAGAGGTTAGATTTTAGTCAGGATGCTGCCTGTGTAGACAACGAAGCCGCTCACTTTGATTTTAACTGTATGGCTTGTGGCACGACCAACAGATCAAACGTATCTAGGGTCTTCAATACTCACCCATCCTTTGTCATGCCTGTCATACTGGTCCAGGTAGCGATGGCGTTCTCAAACTGACAGGTGTAGATTAGGATGAGCACTAGCATAGTGTAAACCACCACAGACATCCAGAAGTACTTCAGGATCCTGCGCCACCATTCATAGTGAACCTGAGGAGAACATAACCGCTCTGTCAAAGACCTTCACCTGAAATGATAATTCGTCATCCTTTACAACAGGGCTGTCAAAATTTAATGCGTTAGCACGTTAAAATATTTAACAATTAAAGAGCCGTTTTTTCCCATCATCCTTTGGCTAGCGTTACATTATATGATCACGCTCTTCTTCATGCAAATGCTTTTAACCATTCACACGGTTAAAGTCTCTTCTGTCTGTGTGACACGCACTCATGCACACAGAAAGTAGCTTCCGACAGTACTTTAACAGACAAAATTATGCCAAAAAGACAGTTTTGTTGAGTATCCTCACAAGGATCCTTGCATGTAAAATGAATGTAAAGAATTGTGAGAAAATGGGATGCGTGTCAGATTACATTTACATTTATGCATTTAGCAGACGCTTTTATCCAAAGCGACTTACAACTTGGGAGTACACGAAGCGATTGGTCATGAAGAGTCGAGTAAGCGCAACAAGTGCCGGAAATACTGAGACCGTGTACATTGCTCAGTGTAGCACAGGCTAGAGTAGGGAGGGAAAAAAGGGGGAGAAAGAAGAAAGGAAAGGTTTTTTTTTTTATGAGTTTAAGTGCTCACGGAAGAGCTGATTTTTTAGTTGACTTTTGAATGTTGTCAATGATTCTGCGTTTCAGATGGCGTTGGGAAGATCGTTCTACCAGCTGGGAACGTTGAATGAAAATGTTCTGGAAAGGGATTTTTTGCCTCTCTGTGATGGTACCACAAGCCGTCGCTCCTTAGCTGAGCGAAGGCTTCTGGTGGGGGTGTGGATTTGTAGAATCGGGTCAAAGTATGCAGGAGCGGAGCGCGTGGTGGCTCTGTAGGCAAGGGTCAGCGCCTTAAACTTGAGGGCCATTTTAGTACAGTGAGCTCATTGTCATGTTCAAGAAACCAATTTGAAATGATTCGAGCTTTGTGACATGGTGCATTATCCTGCTGGAAGTAGCCATCAGAGGATGGGGTACATGGTGGTCATAAAGGGATGGACATGGTCAGAAACAATGCTCGGGTAGGCCGTGGCATTTAAACGATGCCCAATTGGCACTAAGGGGCCTAAAGTGTGCCAAGAAAACATCCCCCACACCATTACACCACCACCACCAGCCTGCACAGAGGTAACAAGGCATGATGGATCCATGTTCTCATTCTGTTTACGCCAAATTCTGACTTTACCATCTGAATGTCTCAACAGAAATCGAGACTCATCAGACCAGGCAACATTTTTCCAGTCTTCAACTGTCCAATTTTGGTGAGCTCGTGCAAATTGTAGCCTCTTTTTCCTATTTGTAGTGGAGATGAGTGGTTCCCGGTGGGGTCTTCTGCTGTTGTAGCCCATCCGCCTCAAGGTTGTGCGTGTTGTGGCTTCACAAATGCTTTGCTGCATACCTCGGTTGTAACGAGTGGTTATTTCAGTCAAAGTTGCTCTTCTATCAGCTTGAATCAGTCGGCCCATTTTCCTCTGACCTCTAGCATCAACAAGGCATTTTGGCCCACAGGACTGCCGCATACTGGATGTTTTTCCCTTTTCACACCATTCTTTGTAAACCCTAGAAATGGTTGTGCGTGAAAATCCCAGTAACTGAGCAGATTGTGAAATACTCAGACCGGCCCGTCTGGCACCAACAACCATGCCACGCTCAAAATTGCTTAAATCACCTTTCTTTCCCATTCTGACATTCAGTTTGGAGTTCAGGAGATTGTCTTGACCAGGACCACACCCCTAAATGCAACTGCCATGTGATTGGTTGATTAGATAATTGCATTAATGAGAAATTGAACCGGTGTTCCTAATAATCCTTTAGGTCAGTATATATATATATATATATATATATATATATATATATATATATATATATATATATATATATATACACACTTGTAAGACCTACCTGAAATTGTAAAGCATTTTTACAAGGATACATGGGTCAAAAACAACAAAAACAATAACTTTTTGAGGATTTTGACAGGGCAACTAAAAATATGAACTGACTGGACCAAGAGAAAAAAAATTGAGCCCTGAAATGGTAAATGGACTGCATTTATATGGCCATCCAAAGCGCTTTACATATTGCCTCACATTCACCCACTCCTTCATACACCGACGGCGCCATCCAGCTCGTCGGGAGCAGCTGGGGTTAGGTGTCTTGCTCTTGGACACCTCGACACTTGGTCAGGTAGAAGTGAGGATTAAACCACCAACCTTCCAGTTTGCAGACAACCTACATGAACCACTGAGCCACTGCCGCCCGCTGATATATTGAAGGGCAGGTAAATATAACATTTATTATAATGGGTTTATATGGAGATTGTTTAAAGTTCACTTGAATTAAAAGGTTTTTTTTTTTTTTTTAAGCCAATTTTTAAAAAATGTATAGTTGTAATGCTGAGTGGCTATAATTAATGGCTAAAATTGAGAGAAAAAAATCTATTTCATAGAGACATGAGTAGTAGTATTGGTGTCGGTGATACTGGCCTTTTTCATAAAATAAAGGCTTCTGTCTTTATGTTGTCTCTACATTCATTTGGAGTTAAAATGTGAAATTATTACAATATAAAATACATTAAAACCTTTAATGTTTGGTGCAATTAATCACGATTAATTAAAAAAATTAATTAGTTAATTATTTTCATTTTGATTTTCATAGCCATTCAACATTATAGTTAAAAGTCAAATTGTATAGCCAACCTGTAATATGCTTATAAAAACAACAACTTTTAAAACATTTTTTTTTAAAATAACAACTTTTCTTAAAACAATCTTCACTAAATCTCATTGTAATAAGTGTCTCATATCTACTGGCCCACATTATCACTGGTCCCAAAACATACATACACAACAACACTAGCCAAAGGATGCCAGGGAAAAAAAGGATGCTGCTGCACGTTGTGTTAATTTGCCCGCCCTAATACAGCGATCAGGCATAACATTATGACAGGTGAAGTGAATAACACTGATCATCACTGCACCTGTTAGTGGGTGGGATATATTAGGCAGCAAGTGAACATTTTGTCCTCAAAGTTGATGTGTTAGAAGCAGGAAAAATGGGCAAGCGTAAGGATTTGAGCGAGTTTGACAAGGGCCAAATTGTGATGGCTAGACAACTGGGTCAGAGCATCTCCAAAACTGCAGCTCTTGTGGGGTGTTCCCGTTACAGGTTCATGGGCGGCCGAGGCTCATTGATGCACGTGTGGAGTGAAGGCTGGTCCGTGTGGTCCGATCAAACAGACGAGCTACTGGAGCTCAAACTGCTCAAGAAGTTAATGCTGGTTCTGATAGAAAGGTGTCAGAATACACAGAGCATCTCAGTTTGTTGCGTATGGGGCGGCATAGCCGCTGACCAGTCAGCGTGCCCATGGTGACCCCTGTCCACCGCCCAAAGCACCAACAGTGGCACGTGAGCATCAGAACTGGACCACGGAGCAATGGAAGAAGGTGGCCTGGTCTGATGAGAGTCCATGCCTTGATGGTTCAGGGTTTGGCAGCAAAAGGGGGACCAACACAATATTAGGAATAATGTTATTAGGTCATAATGTTATGCCTGATCGGTAAAGATCACCCAGAAAGAATTGAAAAAATACATAAGATGGACTTTTTCCGCCACAGGTGTGTCCAGTAAAAATCCCAACGACCTTTATGGCTTTATAGGGTTAGACAGCGGCACTGCACCTGGTAAAGAGCCACGCAGAAGAGAAACATCATCATGTAGACGATCTTGTACATGACCAAATCTCCCTCAAAGCTGACGAAGAAGAACATCCCTCCGCAGACATAGATCCAGTATTTCACCAGCAGAGCCTTCACTAGTTTCCCCATCACATGCATCAGGTCGTTCTCGTCCCCTTCCTCTTCTTCTTTGTCTTCTTCTAAAACACACACGGAAAGTTACGTCTTTATGAAGAGATTTTCTGCTGTGACTATTTCAGGATTGAATCTGTACCTCATACATGGGAAACCACTTGTTAGAGATTCTAATAAACCACCTTTTTTCTGCTCATCTACTTTGACGTCACAAAGCGCTGCTTCCTCCTCCATCTTCACTTGCCGCTCCATCAGAGTTTGTCTGAGCAGGAGCCAGAAACTCAGCTGACACAGAACCTACAAACACACACAGTGACAAAAACACATTAGTAAAATGCTCCGTGGGCTACCATTATTAAATAAGACACCGTATAGAGATGTTATATAATGTACAGCTATTACTGCAAATAAATTGTTCATAGTAATTGTTTGTAAATACATTGTTTGATACATAATTTTATGGAAGTGTGTTTACGCCACAGAATAAAACAATTTAAAAGATAATTGCGACTTTTTATATAAACTCGCAATTCTGACTTTATACCATCCAATAATTACTTGCAATTGCATATCTTTATATCATGCAATTGCAAGAAAAATATTTGAATTGTTAGATAAAAAGTCGCAATTACCTTTTTATTTTTATTCTGTCGGAAACAAGCTTCCATATATTTTACATATATTTATATAAAATAAATATAATAAAATGTACACTACTATGTTCATAAGATTTGGGACAGAAGTGTTTTTCCAAAATGGACAAATAAACGCAGGCTTGGTGGGCATAAGATAAGTTTTTTCAAAAACATCTTAATTATTCCAAACTTTTTACCTGTAGTGTATATATTTATTTATTTATATTATAGTTACCACATTATATTTTGTTCTGACGTATTAAGGCTGCTAAAAATAAAACATGCACTATTTGCTTTTTGTTGTTGTTTTTTGCTAAAAAATATTTGGCAGCGGCTAAGTGAAAATATATTTTCTTAGCGATAGATGATATTTACTAAGTGAAAATAGTGATATATTCTATTTACGCCATGTAAAAGTAGTTCTTTGCAATATGTGTAAAAAGTAATTACATGCTGTTTATACTTTATTTTGACATACTCTTTGCACCCAAGTGTTGTTGTACATAAACATGATGCAATAATAACAGAGTGTAAATGATTATATATATTACAATTATTAAATGGATGCCGCCTTAATGGGACAATAAAAGCCCTCCCTACATCGACCCCTAACCCTACACAATAAATGCTTTTATTATTATTAAACATTTCATTAGGCACTTTATTTCCATTTTTAGAACATTTTCTTCATTTTTATTGAAAGTAAATGCCTTTCCGATGTGATGTGTGATAGGAAAAGAGAGAAGAGCGAGCTCTGCAAAAGGCGGTTTCGAAGCTCTCTGCTAAACTGACCCAGCTCTCCATGCCATCCTCAATCTGTCAGTGGATCTCCAGCTTCCTGACAGACCGGCAACAGCTCGTGAGACTGGGGAAACTCACACCCAGGACTCTCACTACCAGCACTGGCGCCCCCCAGGGGTGTGTTCTCTCCCCACTGCTCTTCTCCGTGTACACCAAAAACTGCACTTCTAAAGACCCCTCTGTGAAGCTCCTGAAATTTGCAGACGACACCACTGTCATCGGCCTCATCCAAAACGGTGACGAGTCTGCTTACAGACTGGAGGTTGAACAGCTGGCTGTCTGGTGCAGTTATAACAGCCTTGAGCTCAACACGCTCAAAACGGTGGAGATGATAGTGGACTTCAGGAGGAACAGCCCAGCTCTTCCCCCACTCACCATCATGAACAGCACTGTGGAAGCAGTGGAGTCATTCAGGTTCCTGGGCACTACCATCTCTCAGGACCTGAAGTGGGACAATCACATTGACTCCATTGTGAAAAAGGCCCAGCAGAGACTGTACTTCCTTCGTCAGCTGAGGAAGTTCAACCTCCCACAGGAGCTGCTGATTCAGTTCTACTCGGCTGTCATTGAGTCTGTCTTATGCACTTCCATCACTGTCTGGTTTGGTTCAGCTACCAAATCTGACATCAAGAGACTACAACGCACAATTCGGCCTGCGGAGAGGATTATTGGTGCCTCCCTGCCAACCCTCCAGGACCTGTACTCTTCCAGAGTGAGGAAGAGAGCAGGGAAAATCCTCACAGACTCCGCTCACCCTGGACACCTCCTGTTTGAACTGTTACCATCAGGACGGCGACTCTGATCACTGGCCAATAGAACATCTAGGCACAGGAACAGTTTCTTCCCACAGGCCATTTCCCTCTTGAACAGTTAAATACCCCCCCAAAGTGCAATACTCTGACTGTTTAGTGCAATCTTTTAAACTCAGGAGATTATTTATGTTTATATATTCATACTACTCAAATACTGTAAATATGTTCATAACAGTGTTAGACCGATATATCGGCCGGCCGATTTATCGGGCCGATATTTATGATTTTTACATGCGTCGGCCGATACAAGGCTGCTGCGTTCGCCGATATTTTTTCCCCAGCATTATTTACAGACACTCTCACCGTCTTCAAACTGTCTTGCTCTCCCTTCCTCGTGCATATGAATCAAAATCAATTGAGAATTGAAACGATGGTAAAAGGTCGGAAGACCGAAGTTTCATGTAGAGCATTGGGAGATTTTTTCCTGAATTAGCGCTGGTGTTGCTCTACAAGAGATTAAGTTAAGTACACCTAAGCATTAAATGACTAGGTTGTAAATAGTTTTAAAATTAAGTATAGTACAGTCAGTGTGCACTTTATTATGCTGCTTGCTTGTTGCTACTGTGTGCAATAGTGTAACTATTTTATTTAAGCTTAAATATTTATTTTCACCACTGAACTCTTTTTTTTTTCTTCTTCTACCTTACCTGTTTTTACTATTTGTTAAATATAGTTTTTTTTTTGTTCAATAAATATTACTTTTTATAAATTGAGAAAACATTTTTATGATGTATTTAAGGCAGCAAAATCAGTATTGGCTCCAAATATCGGCTCAAGAAAATCGGCAGCCCGTATCGGCCATCGGCTAAGGCTGATGAAAAAAAAAACGTTATCGGCATCGGCAGTAAAAAATACATATCGGTCGATCCCTAGTTCATAATCTGTAAATGTTTATTCTGACTGAACGTAACTTTGACCATATATTTTTTATACTATTTTTCATATTTTTATTCTTAGAATTTGTATAACTATGTTCTTGTTGTGTTTGTATTGTATATGTGCACTGGAAGCTTCAGCACCAAGAAAAAGTCCTTGGCAATAAAGCTCTTTCTGATTCTGAACCCGGGTCGATCGCGTTAAAACCAAGATCCTTGAGCCCTACGCTTTACTGACTACGCCACTAAAAACGATTAAATATGCCTGTTGTTTTTTTAAATCTTGATTTTCTCAAACAGGCATAGTTAGGCGGAGCTAGTGCAAATAGCAATTGCCAACAAGGCACGCTATTTGCATTTGGTGTAAATAGACACTGCAGCTTTTTTTTTAGTGGCCAAGTCATACAGCAGAAACTGCATTGTTGATGCCTGATTAAAGTGAAACTAATATATAATCTTTCGCAAAATCGAATAGTTACCTTGGAGCTCAGTTCAGTGAAGGGCACCTTCATCTTCAGAAAGAAACCAGGCACTGGATGCAACCGCTCAAAACTCCAGATATACTGAAGGACTAACAGGAAGTTCCCATAGGCCACCATGAACGGCGAGGTCAGCATGGCGTACTTCCTCCTGTCTCGCATCATCCAGAGAGCACAGGACCAGAGCAGAAAGACAAACGTCGGCCAGCTAACGTACGTTATACTCCACGCCTTAGACACACAAAAAGATTCCATGGCACAAAATTACAAATTAAACATTTCCCACTCAAATTCAAATTTAGAACTTCAAAAAACAACTATTCCTTTGGCCTTCTCACCATCATAGCAATGAGAGCACAGATGTAGCTCTGCTTCATGATGAACTTGAACACTTTTACGAGAGTGCCTGGCGGTCCACCCTCCTCTTCCTCTTCCTCATCTGTCTTCACCTCTTCCTCCTCCAGCTGTGAGTCCATGATCTCATTTGTGTTCTCATCTGTCTTCTCTGTGTGGAGCAGTAAAATAATGCAGGATCACAATCAGAAGAATGCTCAATATATTCGTTAACTAGAAACGAGCCTCATCCACAGACAGCAGGGGGATTTGAATCAGCTAACCTGGTTTATAAAGTACTGTGCTGGTGCAAGAACGCTTCTAGTTTAGTTCGGTTTAGTTTACCACTTTATTAATCCCACAAGAGGCAATTAAAATAGGACTTTAAACACGCATAACAGACTTAACTTCAGACACATAAACCATATAAATAGAAAATGAGTAAATCATAATACGTATTACAACATGCTTCAAAATAATATCAGTTATTAGTCAATATCAAAATAACACATGCTGTTAAAAGACTCAGTATGTAGTATATTTGATACTAAGTCTTTTAACAGCAAACAAAACTCAGTTCTTCCTCTTTTTTAAAGGATTATTAATGTGTTATTTTGGTACTGAAGAGAAGAATTGTATATTGCACTTTTCTTTTAACAGTCTTTTATTATTGTAGTATTTAAAATATGATTTATTCATGCACAGCATTATTTGTCTTGTTTATGAATATCCTCCTTTCCCTCTGTCATATTATTTCACGGTAACAATATATTTACACTAATCAGGCATAACATTATGACCACTCACAGGTGAAGTGAATAACACTGATGATCTCTTCATCACCTGTTAGTGGGTGGGGTATATTAGGCAGCAAGTGAACATTTTGTCCTCAGAGTTGATGTGTTAGAAGCAGGAAAAATGGGCAAGCGTAAGGATTAGAGCGAGTTTGACAAGGGCCAAATTGTGATGGCTAGACGACTGGGTCAGAGCATCTCCAAAACTGCAGCACTTGTGGGGTGTTCCCGGCCTGCAGTGGTCAGTCTCTATCAAAAGTGCTCCAAGGAAGGACCAGTGGAGAACCGGCCACAGGGTCATGGGCGGCCGAGGCTCATTGATGCACGTGGGGAGCGAAGGCTGGCCCGTGTGGTCCGATCAAACAGACGAGCTACTGGAGCTCAAACTGCTCAAGAAGTTAATGCTGGTTCTGATAGAAAGGTGTCAGAATACACAGAGCATCTCAGTTCGTGGCGTATGGGGCGGCATAGCCGCTGACCAGTCAGAGTGCCCATGCTGACCCCTGTCCACCGCCTAAAGTACCAACAGTGGCACGTGAGCGTCAGAACTGGACCACGGAGCAATGGAAGAAGGTGGCCTGGTCTGATGAATCACGTGATGTGGCTGGGTGTGTGTGCGTGGCTTTCCTGGGGAACACATGGCACCAGATGCACTATGGAAAGAAGGCAAGCCGGTGGAGGCCGTGATGCTTTGGGCAATGTTCTGCTGGGAAATTTTAAGCATTGCTGAGACCATGTCCTCCCTTTGGAAACTGCGCCGCCACAAAGCACAAATGGTTCAGGAATGGTTTGAGAAGCACAATGAGTTTGAGGCGTTGACTTGGCCTCCAAATTCCCCAGATCTCAATCCAATCGAGCATCTGTGGGATGTCTTGAACAAACCAGTCTGATCCATGGAGACCCCACCTCGCAACTTACAGGACTTAAAGGATCTGCTGCTAACATCTTGGTGCCAGAACAGCACACCTTCAGGGGTCTAGTGGAGTCCATGCCTCGACGGGTCAGGGCCGTTTTGGCAGTAAAAGGGGGACCAACACAATATAATGTTATGCCTGATCGGTGTATCACAATATAGTTACTTTTGCTTTAAATTTAAATTATTTTAGTACATCAAATTAAACTAAATGAAAGTGAGAAATGCTTAATGCTTATTTCATTTCAAGTAACAAAATATTTTTATGGTTGTAGTATACTATAGTACTATCCTATAACACCCTGGACAGGGCATCTAGATCGATGTTTGGTTGTTTTATTAGGTGTTTCAGTTGAAAGATATTTATGGATGTGTGTATTCGTGGCATCTCACCTTCAGATTCGACAGGCTGATCCACTTTGTACTGAGGAGTGGAGTATATGTCCACACTGAGCGGTCCGTTCTCAATGGGCACGGCCGACACATAGTCAAACGACGTCCCGTTGGAGTTCACCACTACTACCTTCATAACGACAGGAAATATTTACACACAAGGGACAGGAGACATTATGTGCACAAAAACTATGTAACTATGAGGATCAAAGCTAACACATATCTGGACAAAAATTCACTCTTGGCAATCTTTACGTATTCATAAAATCAAGGATGTACAATATATCTGTTTCCATATCTTGTTCTAATGCACAAATAGTACTTTAATCCATACAATTCTTATCTATCTATCTATCTATCTATCTATCTATCTATCTATCTATCTATCTATCTATCTATCTATCTATCTATCTATCTATCTATCTATCTATCTATCTATCTATCTATCTATCTATCTATCTGTCTATCTGTCTATCTGTCTATCTGTCTATCTGTCTATCTGTCTATCTGCCTGTCTATTAGTCTGTCGTTCTATCTATCTATCTATCTATCTATCTATCTATCTATCTATCTATCTATCTATCTATCTATCTATCTATCTATCTATCTATCTATCTATCTATCTATCTATCTATCTATCTATCTATCTATCTATCTATCTATCTATCTATCTATCTGTCTATCTATCTATCTGTCTATCTATCTGTCTATCTATCTATCTATCTGTCTATCTATCTATCTGTCTGCCTGTCTATCTGTCTGCCTGTCTATCTGTCTGCCTGTCTATTAGTCTGTCGTTCTATCTATCTATCTATCTATCTATCTATCTATCTATCTATCTATCTATCTATCTATCTATCTATCTATCTATCTATCTATCTATCTATCTATCTATCTATCTATCTATCTATCTATCTATCTATCTATCTATCTATCTATCTATCTATCTGTCTATCTATCTATCTGTCTATCTATCTATCTGTCTATCTATCTATCTGTCTATCTATCTATCTGTCTGCCTGTCTATCTGTCTGCCTGTCTATCTGTCTGCCTGTCTATTAGTCTGTCGTTCTATCTATCTATCTATCTATCTATCTATCTATCTATCTATCTATCTATCTATCTATCTATCTATCTATCTATCTATCTATCTATCTATCTATCTATCTATCTATCTATCTATCTATCTATCTATCTATCTATCTATCTATCTATCTATCTATCTATCTATCTATCTATCTATCTATCTATCTATCTATCTATCTATCTATCTATCTGCCTGTCTATTTGTCTGTCGTTCTATCTATCTATCTATCTATCTATCTATCTATCTATCTATCTATCTATCTATCTATCTATCTATCTATCTATCTATCTATCTATCTATCTATCTATCTATCTATCTATCTATCTATCTATCTATCTATCTATCTATCTATCTATCTATCTATCTATCTATCTATCTATCTATCTATCTATCTGCCTGTCTATTTGTCTGTCGTTCTATCTATCTATCTATCTATCTATCTATCTATCTATCTATCTATCTATCTATCTATCTATCTATCTATCTATCTATCTATCTATCTATCTATCTATCTATCTATCTATCTATCTATCTATCTATCTATCTATCTATCTATCTATCTATCTATCTATCTTTCTATGTCTGTCTGTCTGTCTGTCTGTCTGTCTGTCTGTCTGTCTGTCTGTCTATCAATCTATCTAAAATGAAACGTAAAATTAATGCATAATATATATATAAATAATAATTATTAACAATATATTTTTATTAATTATAATATGATTACATATACATATATGCATATACTGTACATGTATAAATATATAATCTAATGTGATTCATGTGAATAATGGGAAATACAAAAAAAAGTTTTCTTTATATTTTAGATTCTTTAGATTCACCCAGAGCGATGGAGTTTGTCACTGAAACCCACTGAATCATGTCACATCAAGAGCAGCGTGCACACAAACACAAGCCGCTAAAAGCCCAAATCAATCACACTATATTCGTCTACAGTTAAAACTTGCAGACACGGAGTTACATAAGACTTGGCAAAACCACAACGAGCACAAACCTCTGAGGTGCTGTACCCGTCCTGAGTGGAAATGAGCTAAAGAGAGAGAAAGAGAAAGACAGCAGACGGGGCAAGGTGAATGTATCGATGAGCACAGAGGAGGGTCGATAACATTATGCTGTTCTCTAACATCAGCGCTGAGCAGAGCAAAGTACAGCGGCACTATTCACAGAGCTAAAAAACCTTTCATGTGCGCTAGAGTTTAGGACAACACAGACACGCTTGATGCTGTTCTTAAAGGAACACGCCACTGTTTTTGAAAATAGGCTCATTTTCCAGCTCCCCGAGAGTTAAACAGTTGAGTTTGACCGTTTTCGAATCCATTCAGCCGATCTCCGGGTCTGGCGGTAACACTTTTAGCATAGCTTAGCATAGATCATTGAATCGGATTAGACCGTTAGCATCTCGTTCAAAAATGACCAAAGACTTTTGATATTTTTCCTATTTAAAACTTGACTCTTCTGTAGTTACATCGTGTACTAAGACCGACGGAAAATTAAAATTTGTGATTTTCAAGACCAATATGGCTAGGAACTATACTCTCATTCCTGCGTAATAATCAATGAACTTTGTGCCGTCCCATGAGTGCAGCGGCGCAATGATATTAGACAGCGCCTGAAAATAGGCTAACTTCAATCAACATAACCAACGTGACAACCTGCTTACACAGGGAGCGCTGGGGACTATTTCCAGGCGCTGTGTAATATCATTGCGCATGCGGCGCGACAGCAAAGTTCCTTGATTATTATGCATTATTTTTTGAGCAAGATGCTAACGGTCTAATCAGATTCAATGATCTATGCTAAGCTATGCTAAAAGTGTTACCGCCAGACCTGGAGATCGGCTGAATGGATGTGAAAACGGTAAAACTCAACGGTTTAAGCTGGAAAATGAGCCTATTTTCAAAAAAAGTGGAGTGTTCCTTTAAGGCAAGAAAGAAAAACATAGTTTTTTCATGCACTAGTCAAATTTGGTTTTTCACAATGTGTCGTTTCAGAGTGAGTAGGCCTAGTGGAAATATAACATTCAAATTACACTTTTTAAGTGTTGGTTTTATTGCACTTTATATATTCATGTCTGTAGATTTCTGTTGCAATATATTTCTTCAAAGCCGTTTTCTCAAATGAGTCGGAAATCTCCACTTAGGCGGCTTTACATACACCAAACTTTAATTTTATAATTATTCCTACTTATATTCTTAAAATATGTTTTTCTTCATATTTAATTTGCCTGATTTTAATACAAGATTTAAACTTAAGTTTAGTTAATTTAAGTTAATAGTGAATATTGGATATACATAATATATGCATTATAAATACTAATAAACAGTCAATATCCTAGTAATATACATGCTAATAAGCAACTAGTAATAGTAGTATTATTCTATTATTATCATGCATATTACTAGGATATTTGCTGTTTATAAGTATTTATAAAGCACATATTAATGCCTTATTCTGCATGACCATATTCTACATCCCTTAATACCTCAAATGAACTACCTTACTAATTATTAATAAGCAGTAATTAGGAGTTTATTGAGGCAAAAGTTATGGTTAATAGTGAGAATTTGGACCCTAAACTAAAGACCCAAGATCCTAAAAACATGGTGAAAATGTATTTTATTTTCGGCTGTTGACAGAATTTTCTGATTTATGGAGAGATTAATAAACCAAAATCCCATCTATAAAAATATTTAACTAATACGTTGACAAAATGAAGCAAGAAAATTTGAATCTGGATGTTTCCGATGTTGAAATGTATGCAAATGAGTACATATTTAATTAGATGCCTAATTTGCATATTTAAACATAACATTTCAGGAAACGTGTAATACAAAAACATCTTAGGCTGAATCGGAAATCGCCCCCTATACCCTTAAATATGGCACTATTTGAGGAGACAGCCATTTGTAGTGGTGTCCGAAACCATAGTGGACGTTATTGAGTGCACTCATTCAATCCCATAATGCACCGCAATAACGAGTGTACAGACGATGTACACACAACGGCTGTCCGACTTCACGCACTCGTTTTCACTACGTTAGTCCACTAATATAGTTTACTTGAGTGAATTCTACTCCTTCAAGTAAACTATATTAATGGACTAACGTAGGGAATAGTGAATGAGGGTTTAGGGGGCGATTTCGGATTCAGCCTCTGTGATTCGTAATCTAATCTAGGGAAGTATGATGATTATATTTATTATTTATTATTTATTATATCTATTGGTTATATTTTTTACCCTGTTCACCAGTGCTGTCTCGCCTTAAAGGGATAGTTCACCCAAAAATGTATTTAAAAATGAAAAATGACTAACTATGTGTGTCAATGAAGCCTCACAACCAGTTGGTTACAAACATTCTTCACAATATCTTATACACGTTTGAAACAACATGAGGGTGAGTAAATGATGACAAAAGTTTCATTCTTGAACTATCCCTTTAAGACTAACCCAGTCTTCGCTCACCACCTGCATCTATGAGCCTTGGCCCCACGAGTTCATATTTAACTGCTGTTAAATATGAACTCGGAGAGGAATACTTAGTATTTAATATTGTTGTCACATTATATGCATGTTTTATTGTATTGTGACCTGTGCAAGTGTTCAAAGTTCCTCACATTTCTTTCCTCAGTTTTCTGATGCGCTTTCCACCAGAGCAGTCGCTTCCGGCCCAACATGTGACTAATGCTGTTTCCCGCCGTCTCATTTCCCTCCTTTATCTCCTCTTCCTCGCTCTCCTGCTGGAGAAAGATCAATAAACACAGAAACATATTCACTGGGCAGCGTGAATGAGGTTAAAGGTCCCGTTCTTCGTGTGTTTTTGAAGCTTTGATTGTGTTTACAGTGTGCAATATAACATGTGTTCATGTTTCGCGTGTAAAAAAAAAAACAGTATTTTTAACACAATTTACTGATCTGTACACCGCTGTTTTCACTGTTCTAAAAACGGCTGATGAGTTCCTTGTTCTATGAAGTCCCTCCTTCAGAAATACGTAACGAGTTCTGATTGTGCCACACTCTAAAACCGGATAAGTTGAGTTTACTTAAAAAATTTGAGGAAAGTGGTTGCCCTAAAAAATTTAAGTAATGATTACTTGATAAACTTGAGTTAAATTTATTTAAAGATATTAGTCATTCTAATAACTATTTTAAGTTGAATAGACTAAATACTTTAATTTTAAGTAATACCGCTGTTTAATTACTTCACTTATCTTTTTAATTGCATTAAGTTGTTCTTACTTAAACCGTTTAAGTTTTGTCAACTTAATTCTATCTGGGATCTGAGGAAGTGTACTCCCAGAGTGCATTGTGGCATGAATAAATTAAATGCTTCGTTTTACTATTTTTGCCTTTATTTTACTATTTGTCTTTTGCCAGTATAACCCCAATAATGACAGCAAGTAAAATAGTAAAGGTCGAATTAATAATAAAAAAAAAATAAAAAAAAAAAATAAAAAAATCCTTGTTACCATTGTTGTGTTTTGCATGCTGAATGTTGAAGTGTGTGTGTGACACACTCAAGCATGGTCAAATGATATTGTGACAAACATAGAGGGATTATATCAACTCATATCATATCAATTATATCAATTAAAAGGTTATGCCATAAATATTAGCAAAACAAATGTTAAAAGGTCATTATTTGACATGAAAAATAGTTATGTTCTATATCATTAATGGACAAATATTACATACATATATACATATATATATTTTTTTTTTTGTATACATATACATATATACATATACATATATATATATACATATACATATATATACATATATATATATTACTTCCCTTGTTTTGAAATCAATTTCTTGTTGCATTGCTGCATTAATAGGAAGTTAATTACTATAATATGAATGAAGTTCCAAGTGTCCAACCAAAGGGAACACTAATCACAGTTATGGTGAGAGGAAGTGGAGGAAATCAGTGATAAGTCTAGAAAAAATTGCCCCGCCTCAAAAACACTTTGTCCGTCCACCTGTCCACCCGCTTGTTTTTTTGCTTTGGCAAAATGGTACTCAAACCAGTCAAGTAATGTTTACTTGAGTTTTCTAAGTAACGAAGGCATAGCATGCAAATAGTTCAGATTACTTACTTGTTTTAAGTAAGGTCAACAAATTATTGGACATTGAGTAAAGTTTACTAAAAAAGTCTTAGTAAGAACAACTGTTGGATTTTACAGTGCAGCGGTTCCTGTGTTGTGATTCGACAGCAGCTTAGCGCACGTTGCACGGAAAGGTCACGCCTCTTAACGGGAGATGTATGCGCTTAATGATCTCTACAGCGTCCCTGGGAAAGCCAAACAAAGGTGATTTGACTCCGGGATGAAAATAACAGCGTCTCGACGACATGGCGACAAACACAGTCAAACGCAGCACTTCCTTTTCTCCACGCGACACGTCCTCTTCTCCACGTGGGAGAGCAACAAGACCACGCCCCCTTTTTCCGCGTATTCTTGTGGGCGGAGGTTAGTCTGTTCTACTGTCCTACTGACGTCATTAATGAAGGAAGTACCAGGATGTAGTCCAAGCCGGCCGTTCGCTGTAGGCTTTGAAAGGGAACTTCTGTTAAATAAAATATCTCGCTTGGCATTGAACTTTGAGCTTTATAATTTTACAGGTATTATTTATGCTCTAACAGCAACATTACACACTAACTAAAGTTTGAACAATGGGATCACGAAGAACGGGACCTTTAAAGCATGTATCGTGGAGCAACGAAGATGACAAACGAGACGAAAACAACAACACTGCACTAATCATTTCATCGGATGAAGGCGTAACGACGCTTATGATTCATTATCGATCACATCGATAGATTTATGAGGTGAAATAATCAAACCTATGAGATCAATAATCTCATACATGTGTGGCTTTAAAGGACCCGTGTATTGACCGCTCTATAAACCCGTGAAGCGCAGCGTGTCACAGATATGACCAAACTGATCACAGGTCAGTGCATTACGTCCCTGTCATATACATAAAGTGTAAAATATAATACACACCGCTGACTAAACATTCTGATTTAAATGTATTTTATTTATGAAATGTTTGTGTTGATTTGTTGTGTCAACCAATACAATCATTTTATTGATTTGTTTCTCAATAATACTTTTCAAATCCTTTTCTTAATGTATTAAAGTGCATTTAAAAAGCATGAAATCAAGACAAACATGACTTCATAGATCATAACACAGCATGATCTGAAGCCTCTGTGAAAAGGGAGTATGTGTAAAACACTATTTTTCTCCAATGGATTTTTATTCAATTAGGGATTTTTGCAATAAATAGTCAATCAATAGTCACTTTTATTTCTATGGCGCTTTTCACAACACAGATGCTTCAAATCAGCCTTACAGTGATGATACACTGTAAAATCCAACAGTGATTTTAACTAACACTTTTTAGTTAACTTTACTAAGTCTTGACTTAATCGTAAACATTTGGTAATCTGTACTATTCACGTACTGTTACTTGTTTCCTCAGAAGACCCAAGTTAAGATTAATTGATAGGTTTGAGTGGCATTTTGTCAAGCAAAAAAAACACCTCACCATTATGGTGATCAGTGTTCACTTTGGTTGGGCACTTGAAACATTCATATTATTATATGCATTATTGATGCAGCGATGCTACAAGAAATCGCAGGTATTCGGTTTCCGAGGAAGAGACGTGATAAACAGGTTGCTTTTAAAACCCTGTTGACCTTTAGCTTCTGACTGAATAATTAACTATAGTTAATGATTTAGTCAGAAATTAAGGTCACCTTTTAAAATTAACCCATGTAATATTTCCTTTTATATCATATAATGATCGTTTTACAATTTTTGTGCTGACACTTACGTCATAAACACCTGTGAAACTTTTAATTGGGTTGATATAATCCACCTATAGTTGTAACAATATCTTGCAGTTGACCATGCTTGAGTTTTTGATTTATTAAATCTGATTTGATTGATTACATTTGATTGATTAATTTCTGTTGTAGAAACAAAATGTAAAAATGCATGTTAAAAAATGTATTGCACAAAATGAAAACAATTATGTAAATATTATTATTATTATTATTAGAAGTGTGAATCAAAAAATTAAAAGTGCATTTAAAAAAATATAACAAGCATGGTTTTGTCTCTTAAATGTCTTAGTGTGTGTTTTGGTCATAATTTAGACTTTTTTAAAATCTGATTTCAGCTTTTTATCTCATAATTAGGACTTTTAATCATAATTTTGATTTTTAAGTCATATTTTTGACTTTTTATCTAATAATGAGGACGTTTAAAATCAGATATCAGACTTAAAATATGATTTAAAAATATATTTTAAATCATATTTTCAACATTGTATCTTATAATTATGACTTAGCATGACTTTTTATCTCACTATTATGACTTTTAAAATCATATGTGTGACGTTTTATCTACTAATGAGGGCATTTAAACCAAATCAATAAAGACAAAAAAAATAGTCAAACTTGTTTTTGCTTTTTATGCTTTTTTTTACTCCACTGGATTGTTTGGGTTTGTTTGTTTAAAGGATCAATCTAATTTAGTGAGGTTTATGTTTAAAACAAAAAAGATATAATTATTAAGAAATATTACAGGTATTTCTTGATTGTTTTTTTTTTTGTTGTTGTTTTTTTTGCTTTATCTAATTGACATGTTTTCTAGGGAGCAGTCTTTTAATTGATCATTAAATAATTTTATAGATTTGATTTGTCCCTGTTTACTCAATATAACTTCACATAATGTTAGTCTTTTGTAAAAAAAATCCCTAAACTATTAAAATGGCATTAAATCAGACAAACATGACGTCAAACATGAGAAATAATGGCGTTTTGTCTACACTCTCAGAAATAAAGGTACAAAAGCTGTCACTGGGGCAGTACCTTTTCAAAAGGTACACTTTTGTTCCTTTTAGGTACTAATATGTACATTTAAGGTACCAATATATGCACAAAAGTGTACCTTTTCAAAACACTCTAAAAAAAAAAGGTTCTATATGGCACCAAAAATGGTTCTTCGTCGTAATCATAGAGGAACCACTTTTGGTGCTATATAGCACCATATCTTAACATGTTCTGTATATGGTAGCGGTGCTATATACACTCTAAAAAAAAAGGTTCGGTAACACTTTATTTTAAGGATCAGACATTAGGCATTAATTAATGACTATTAACTGCATTTGTAAGTAACTAGTTATGTACTTGTATGCCATTACAAGCCATTTATAAGGCCTTTATTGGCTGTTGTCTTATTTTTGTCTTATAGCCCCTTTATACTTGTTTCTGTCCTAACAATGTACTAATTAGCTAAAAATAAAACAAACTAATAGCTTGTATTGTGCCAATTACACACTTTATAAGTTCCCAGTACACTGTGTGAATGTGTGGCTTATAAGTATGAAATAAATATAGAATGGGCATTTCAACACAGACATTTAAATTTGCAGAGAAACACTGTCTTTCAAGCAGTTGTTCTATGCTAACAAATTATTTATTACTTAAATATTCCCATAATTAATGGGTAACAAGCACATTTATCACTAATTTATCACTAATAAATGCAATATTACTTCAGATTATGTTCCCTATTCTAAAGTAAACATTTGCTGTTTTCCAATAAGAAAAGAGACATGTAATATTGCAGTGAACAACTTATTGTTTTTATGTTTTTATTCTCTTTTCTTATTGGAAAACAGCAAACGTTTACTTTAGAATAGGGAACATAATCTGAAGTAATATTGCATTTATTAGTGATAAATTAGTGATAAATGTGCTTGTTACCCATTAATAAAGGGAATATTTAAGTAATAAATAATTTGTTAGCATAGAACAACTGCTTGAAAGACAGTGTTTCTCTGCAAATTTAAATGTCTGTGTTGAAATGCCCATTCTATATTTATTTCATACTTATAAGCCACACATTCACACAGTTTACTGGGAACTTATAAAGTGTGTAATTGGCACAATACAAGCTATTAGTTTGTTTTATTTTTAGCTGATTAGTACATTGTTAGGACAGAAACAAGTATAAAGGGGCTATAAGACAAAAATAAGACAACAGCCAATAAAGGCCTTATAAATGGCTTGTAATGGCATACAAGTACATAACTAGTTACTTACAAATGCAGTTAATAGTCATTAATTAATGCCTAATGTCTGATCCTTAAAATAAAGTGTTACCAAAGGTTCTATATGGCACCAAAAATGGTTTTTCATCGTAATCATAGAGGAACCACTTTTGGTGCTATATAGCACCATATCTTAACATGTTCTGTATATGGTAGCGGTGCTATATAGCACCTTAGTCAAAGAACCGGTGAAGAACCTCTGAAGAACCAAAATTGGTGCTATATAGCACTTAAAAAGGTTCCCCTATGATTCCGAGCCAAGAACCATTTTTGGTGCCATATAGAACCTTTTTTTTTTTTGAGTGTACCGCCCCAGTGACAGTGTGTGAAATATTACATTTTTGTTTGTTTGTTTTAAGCATAAATCTATTTAGTGAATTTTATGCTCACAAACAAGAACGCTTTTTGCTAATGGAATACATTTAAAGTATCTTGTTTAAAAGATATTGAGATATTTTTAACTAGATAATAAGAGAAAATAGAAAAAATGTTTAGCAGTAAATACATTCAAATTACTACTATATTACAAAATAATACCTGATCATCAGATAAGAAAAATACATTATTTTGATTTTAAAGTGGCATTCGGCTCACCATGATCATGGGATCTTGCAGCCACAGACGGATCAAGGTGGCCAGTGTGTAGTACAGGACCAAGAGCATGATGGGATTGACAAAATGGTGCCATTCCAGACCGCTGTTGACAGCCAGCTTCCAGGTAGAGGAGCAGTCGGTCCGGACGATGGAGGAGATGCCAAACACACTGTGGGGAACAACTCAACGGTTAATGTTGTCATTACGGGGTGTTATTATACTCTTCTTACTCTAGCTGTGCCTCGGTTAGACATGATCACATGACCACGGCCCACTGTAAGCCAGGGGAAAAGCAGGAAGTGATGTCGAAAGCAGGCTGTCGACACTGCCATTCAACAGTCGTGCAGATCAAAGCAACAAATCTTTCGTCAACTACAATTAGTGCACACACACACACACACATCAGGCGGCTTCCACAGAAAATGAGACTAGCAGGATTATGGTATCTATTTCTGTTTATGAATCCCGTGGAAGAAGGTGAAACAGGCCGATAACTAAGTGTGTGTGTGTGTGTGATGAGTTTATCTGATGAGATTTAACTGCACTTCTAACTTCAGTCTTAATTAACCTTGCGATCACAACCACAATGCAAACGTTAAAAGCTGCTTTAAACACTGAATTGATTTGAAATCACTCACACACTTACTTCTGCGGCCATTAGAGGGAATAACATACAATGAACACATTTACAGCCAAAAGAACGGCCGGACTGCAAACAAGGCTACTGGACTATACATAGAGCTAATGGCTGGAGCAGTCGATGGGGCTGATACTCGTGAAGAGCGTCAAGGGCATGAGAGACGGAGCAGGAGGCCGTCAGCACCTGCGGATCATAACCGCTGCATAGCAGATCTGAGAGTACGGATGGAAATATCCGGCGAAGGACAGCGAGCGCTAAAATAAACATTAGAGATCTGTTTGCTGCAGCATGCAAGGCATCGCAGGCATGCAGAAACTGCTCTATAGCATCTATCCGTCATGGTGAAGGAAATCTTTTTGGCAATCTTTTTTTTTTTTTCCATAAAATTATTTGCATTGTGAGATTATTTTCATAAAATACTTTTATATTTAATTCTATACTAGTCAAATTATAAAGTACATTTATTCTGCTGCCTTTGTTTTTTGTTACAGTATTTCTATTGTTTTAATTATTGTTTTTTTTTTTAAAAACAGACAGGAGTATTTTTATTACAGTACAAATAATGAAGGTTGATGAGGTTGAAGAAATAATATTTTTCTATTTATTTTATTTTATTTTATTGTATTATTTTATTTATTTTTGGTTTTGGTATGAAACAGATTTGCATTACTGTACAAATAATGAAGTTTTTTTTTAAAGAAATGATTACATTTATTATGATTATTTTATTGATTTATTTTAGGTTTTGTATGATGCAGAATTTAATTACAATAAATTGAGTTTTTCAAAGAAATTTGAATTTATTAATTTTATTATGATAATTTTATTTATTTATTTATATAATTTTGTTTATTTATTTATTTTAGGTTTCGTATGAAACAGAATTTAATTACTGTACAATTAAACGAGATTTGTAAGAAATTTAATGTATTTATTTATTTATTTTTATTATGATTATTATTTTTATTTATTTATTTATTTTAGGTTTTGTATGAAACAGAATTGAATTACTGTACAAATAATGGAGTTTTTTTAAAGAAATTAGAATTAATAAATTTATTTTGATTTTATTTATTTATTTATTTATTTATTTTAGGTTTTGTGTGAAACAGATTTTTATTACTGTACAAATAATGAACGGTTTTTTTTAAAGAAATTAGATTCTTTTTTATTTAAATTAAATTAAATTAAACTAAATTAAATTAAATTAAATTAAATTAAATTAAATTAAATTAAATTAAATTAAATTAAATTAAATTAAATTAAATTAAATTAAATTAAATTAAATTAAATTAAAAAATTGGTATGAAACATAAAGTACCAGGCATTTCTTCACAGAAACATATGTAAATGTGTATGAAATATCAAATAAACTGAATGCAGAATTATCTCAATTATTTTAATACTTTTTTTTTAAAGTTTGAAAAAAAAGAAAAATAAATGAATACTTTAATTCAGCAAGGATGTATTAAATTGACAATAAAGATCTGTATAATGTTACAATGTTATGTTTCGGCAATTATAATTATTTTAATGTACTTAAAAATCATCAATCATTTAGCCATTATTTGTACGTGTTATGAATTGTCATGCTTATTAGACGAGAGCGCTGCAAGTTTAGCAACTGCGCTACAATAATTAACACAACAATATGGAATTACCTTAATGCATAATTAAACATTATAAAAATGTCTTGCTAATCGCATCATAAAAATGCTGGATCTATTTCAGGAGAATTGCTACGTAAATGATTGTAAAAGAATGAGCGAGCGATTCCTTTGGCACACACGCACAACATTGGGCTGATATGCATTTATGAAGCTATATTTATTTCACTCTGCAGTTCGTCTGCAGGTCTTTTGTGGACTGGCCTTTGTCAGGACATACGAGAACAGATGGGATACAGGATCTTTTATCTGTGCAGCGCCTGAACCCCGCGTGTCTATCAGAGCACAGACACAGGAAATTGGGCTGTGTTTTGCTGCAGGGCATGATGGGTTTTAACACTCATTCATTATTTACTGTATGCCGCAGGTACAGATTAATATGCATATGATGACATTAAACATATGACATATATTATACAGTATTACTGGCACTGTCGTTCAAGCTTGTATTCAGACTGATTCATGAATAATTAAAGAGGACCTATTGTGCAGTTTAACATGTTCATCTGTCTTTAGTGTGTAATGTTGCTGTTACAAAGCACAAAGCCAGTCATTCTCTCTATCAGTGTCAGTGTTTCCGAACTCCTAAAACGCCTTGATTGTAGTCTTGAGTTTTCTTCCAGAAACCAACACGTCACAATATTCCTCATTTAAATAATTTCCGTACAATGTATAAAGGGGCGGGGCCTGGTTGAGTTAGTTAGGAGTGTGTTGAAACTTGCGGTTATGGTAACTTTTCCGGTTGACCAATCGGAACACACTGGTCCAGCTGACCAATCAGAGCACATTATTCTTTTCAGAAGGAGGGGCTTCATATAAACAGGGGGCCCTATTTTAACGATCTGAGCACATGGTCTGACGCGCACGGCGCAGGTGCACTTAGTGCGTGTCCGAATCCACTTTTGCTAGTTTAACAACGGGAAAAAACGGTCGGCGTGCCAAACACATGGTCCAAAAGGGTTGTCCCTAGTCTCTTAAAGCTACACTGTGTAACTTTTTTAGTTTATTCTTAGCTAAAAACACTTAGTTCTTTCAAAAATATATGTGTTCATTAATGTATATTTACTTCTTTCAATTAATAAAGTATTCTCATAAGTTTATAATATGCCATTGAAAATACATACGGGTAAGGGGTTCGAATGGGGGTCGCCATGTTGCCCCTCCATCTTGAAAGTACATTAGCCAAAGAGACTGAAAGGCTTCGCCTTTCGCGTTTTAACACTCGATGGCACCGTGTCGAATGTGAAGAGGGGGATTGCTGGATTGAACTGGAAGCCATGTTAATCTTGGACTAAATCGGCCACCGTAGGAGTTAAAACGAAATCGGAATTGGGAGGAACAGAAACTAATATTTAATGGATGGTCATATACCTTTTCACCGCTAGATGGGGGAAAATATCACACAGTGTAGCTTTAAGGAGTCATGGGTGTGTTTTGGGCGTAACGTGCAATAAACCAATCAGAGTCTCATCTCCCATTCCCTTTACATTTAATGGGGTTTTGGTTTCCTTGCTACTGTTGCCTCTGGCTTGGCGTGCTCAGTTGGGCAAACTAAATTTTTCAACTAAACATTGAAATAAATCTAATTAATAAACTAAATTAACCATATAAACTAAATTACTGATCTAATTATTGATCTAAAGCCCACACTGTCACCGTATGGAAATTGAAATGAACTGATGACATCAAATGGCTATACAGCTTAATAAAATTATGCTGCATTATTTTCCTGTTTAACACTGTAAAGCTGCTTTGAAACAATCTACATTGTTAAAAGCGCTATATACATAAAGTTGACTTGACTTGACATTTACATTTTGTAGACGCTTTTATCCAAAGCGACTTAAATTGCATTCAAGGTACACATTTTACATTTAATCAGTTCTTGCTTTCCCTGGGAATCGAACCCATGACCTTGGCGTTGCTAGCGCCACACACTACTATTTGAGCTACAGAAAAGCTTTAAAAGCACCATGGCGGATTCGCTATTTACATGGAGGAATTTGCGAGCGGAAAGACTGAGCGCTTCTCCAGAGAGGAATCCTTTTATTTTTAACATTTAAAAATGTGTGTGTGCTTCTTCGCGTCCCTGTGTGTGTAATAAGCAGAGCGTGCACCGCCTATAGGCGCATATTACTAATGCACTCTTTAAAGGTGCAGTGTGTACATTTTAGCGGCATCTAGTGGTGAGGTTGTGAATTGCAATAACACAACGCTCACCCGTCCCTTTTGAAGCACATAGAGACGCTACAGAGGCCGACACAGGACAAAAATGTTGTCGGAGAGCAGAGAGTAGCTAGCGCTCTATAGAGAGGTTTGTCCATTTAGGGCTCCTGTAGAAACATGACGGCACAAAATGGTGACTTCACTGTAAGGGTGTGTGTCGATAGAAATGACTCATTCTAAGGTAGAGATGGGCATTTCAAGCAAAAATAATATTCGAAGATCGCTGGGAACTCCTCCCTCGCATGCACGCATACACACATATAAACAGAGAGAGAGAGAGAGAGAGAGAGAGAGACCATTCACGCTCTCAATCTGTAGGTATGATAACAAACTGTTTAATTCATTAGGGAATAGGCTATATCAACTCAAGCCATATAATTATTGTAACATGCTGAAACATATGACTGTTATTTGACATTGCCCCAAGTTACCGCAATCGTTAAATGCCACAAGTGTACAGTGTGCGCGTGAGGCGATGTGTTCTTCTTCTGTTGTCTCAGGGTGTTTTTACTCTGGCAGTTTAGTTTGAAATGGAGCATGGTTCGCATGAAAAATTGCTAATGTGAAAGCTTTCATACAGAGCTTGGTGTGCACTGAGGTACCGAACCCGAGAACACACAACCGGAGTTCGGTTGCTCTCGGAGCTGTGCCACGATTCACATGAATGTGCGAACAACACTCGGGTGCGCACTTGTTCTGGAAGAAAAGTAACCAGCGCATGCGTTTTAGCCGATTACAATGTCATTAGTTCAATAACATACATGTAAGTGATGATAGTGTTGATGATTTACCTGAGATACGATCGCGAGAGCGAGCCTGCAGTGTATTCGCGCATAGAGTGCAATCAGGGCAGCAAATGAATGGCAATTCACGTCTCCTCAAAAGAGTCTGTTTGCAAGCAGCAAAGCCGCCTTCCAGCGACACACATACGGTAAACCCAAGTGTTGTTTACTCAGCTGCCTACAGATTGAGAGCGTAAATATATATATATATATATTTGACCCGCGCTCTGTTTTCTATCATGCCCGTGCACGTTTGTGATGACGTAAGATGAACGCAAACGCACCAGAATTCAAGTTGAGTGTGAAACCAGACCAACGCTGCGGAGGCACAGGGAAGAATCGCGCTCGGACCGCATCAAACGTGTCCAGTATAAAACACCCTGAGAGCTGACTGACAGCTTTAGGTGCGTTATTGGCAGCGCCTCCCTCTGGTTACATTTCTTTGGGGACTATAATTGCACAAACTATTCGATATTCTATAATTAAATCAACTAATCGAATATTCGAAAATCGCGACCCATCCCTATTCTAAGGTAATAAAAACATAACAGTATATTAAGTAAGGTCTTTATACACCAATGAAAACATGGTTGTGTATACTATATTGCATTTCTGTCAATAGTGCCTCATAAATACTACATACTGCACCTTTAAAAAACACAAAAATACTATTGACTTTAGAGCAGGTTTTTGTTGGTCAATGGCGCAGTCGTTTTCAGTTCAAAATAGCAACGCGCCAACAAAGCTCCTGAACACACCTGGTTTTCAGACCAGCACGCCCATGGGCGAACAGATGGCCGCGAGTGCATTTGTTATATAAACATTGTGACACTGGACGTGAAAATGAGAACTGCGTTGGGCTGAAACTAGCAAAAAAACACTTGTGTCGCGTGTAAGATAGGGCCCAGGATGTTACTGACAGACTGGGAGGAAAGGAGCTGCAACAATGGAGAATATGTGAAAAATGCTTGAATATTCATGAATGAAAATCTATTCTAGTAGAGCCCAAAAACAAAATCAACACTTGGCATAATATGGCCTCTTTAATATGGAGCCGGTTATTTGCATAAAATAGACGTAAGTTGTTTGACAAATGTCATTGGAAAGGAGAGCCTCAGACCTGATGTAGCTGTCGTTGGGCCTGATGGCCTCCTGGAGGAACTGGAACTGGTTTGAATAAAGTATGATGAGATGACCAGCACTGAAGATGGCCATGAGAACACACAGACAGCTGAAGAGGAGCTTGTCGAAGGTCTTGCAGAGCGACCACCACGTGCACAGACCCAAGAACACAAAGAAGTAGACGGCTGACGTCAGCGAGGGGAGCATGATACCTGGAGACCAGAACAGAGAGTTTTACACTGACTTCACTGGTTTGGATTCTGCTGGAAGCATGATGTTCTTTTAATATTTTGAGTGGTTGTTTTGCATTTTGAGTTGTGTTTCATTCCTCCTGATCACCAGAGTCGGTGTTGTATTAGTGAATAATCTCAGCCTGATTGGTCGAAAAACATCTACCAATGAAGTCACATATAGGGACGTGAGCTGAGCCGAGGCAATATAAGTAATATAAGCACCTCAGTGCCCGATGTCTTTCATAGCATATCTAATGATATATTATTCAAATTATAAAGTACATTTGTTCCAGTGAAACAAGCATATTTTCCAAGGCGTAAAAAGCCTTACAGGTCATTAAAACAGGTCATTAAAAAGTGTACATTTGCTCTACTGCCTTTAAAAAAACAGACAGGATTATTTTTATTACAGTACAAACAATGAGGGCTTTTTATGATAATGAGAAAATTAGGGGGACTATATACAGTGGCAAGAGAAAGTGTGTGAGCCGCTTGCAGAATCTGTGAAAATGTGAGTAATTTTAACTAACTAAAGAGAGATCATACAAAATGCATGTTGTTTTTTATTTAGTGCTGTCCTGAATAAGATATTTCACATAAAAAATGTTAACATACAGTCCACAAGACAAAAAATTGCTGAATTTATTAAAATAACCCCGTTCAAAAGTTTATGAACCATTAATTCTCAATACTGTGTGTCGTTCCCTGATTATCCAAGGCTGTGTGTGTGTGTGTGTGTGTGTGTGTGTGTGTGTGTGTCGTTCCTTGGATGATCCATGGCTGTGTGTGTGTTTTGTGATGGTTGTTCTTCAGTCTCTTGTCTTTAGCAGTTAAACTGACCAATGTCCTGCACATATGATGAGGACGATTGAGGGACTCACACACAACTATTAAAAAAGCTTCACACATTCACTGATGCTCCAGAAGGAAACACGACACATTACGAGCCGTTCAACACTTATTGAATTTGAAGATCAAGGTAAATTGTACAATTGTAATTGTAACAAAATAAGAAACATTTGGACATCTTCATCCTGCTCAAAAGTGTTCACCCCCAGCTCTTAATGTGTCGTGTTTCCTTCTGGAGCATCAGTGAATGTGTGAAGCTTTTTTAATAGTTGTGTGTGAGTCCCTCAATCGTCCTCAGATCTCAGAATCACACACTCACTGCTGGAGAGGGTTCAAATATGTAGAAGATGCCGGAAAACTGAAGAATGTGCAGGACCGGGAGGATTTTTCTGAAGAACGTTGGTCAGTTTAACTGCTCAAGACAAACAAGAGACTCAAGAACAACCATCAGAAAACACACACACACACACACACACACACACACAGCCGTGGATCATCAGGGAACGACACACACACACACACAGCCGTGGATCATCAGGGAACGACACACAAACACACACACACACACACAGCCGTGGATCATCAGGGAACGACACACACACACACACACAGCCGTGGATCATCAGGGAACGACACACACACACACACACTGCCGTGGATCATCAGGGAACGACACACACACACACACACACACACATACACACTGCCGTGGATCATCAGGGAATGACACACCACACACACACACACACACACACACACACACACACACACTAGCGTGGATCATCAGGGAACGACACACACACTGCCGTGGATCATCAGGGAACGATACACACACACACACACACACACACACACACACACTGGCGTGGATCATCAGGGAACGACACACACACACACACACACACAGCCGTGGATCATCAGGGAACGACACACAGTATTGAGAATTAATGGTTCATAAACTTGTGAACGGGGTTATTTTAATAAATTCAGCTATTTTTTGCTATATTTTCACAGAAATATAAGTAAATGTGCATGAAATATACAATCTTTTTTTTTTTTTTTTTTTACATTTACGTTTGTGGTCAGTAAGATTTTAATTTTTTTTTTAATTCAGCAATGTGACATTTAAGACATTTATAATGTTACAAAATATTTCTATTTCCGGTAAATGCTGTTCTTTAGAACTTTCTATTCATCAAAGAATCCTGGAGAAAAAAAAATGTATCACGGTTTCCACAAAAATATGAAGCAGCACAACTGTGTTCAACATTGAGAATCATAAATGTTTCTTGAGCAGTAAATCATCATTAGAATGATTTCTGAAGGATCATGTGACACTGAAGACTGGAGTAATGATGCTGAACATTCAGCTTTGATCACAGGAATAAATTACATTCTAAAATACATTCATATAGAAAACAGTTATTTGTAATAATATTTCACAATATCTGAATTTTTGATCAAATAAATGCAGCCTTGGTGAGCAGAAGAGACTTCTTTCAAAAACATTCAAACATCTTCCTGACCGCAAACATTTGAAAGGTAGTTCACATTCAAATATCTATGACCTATCCACACCTGTTAATCCCAGTAGAATGGTGACCACCACTTGTCCAGCGGTTGTGATGAGGTTACCGATGATCTCTTTGAGTTTATTTGCCACTCCTGCTACTCTGCGCAGAATCTTCATCTTTGTGCTCTCCTCCATCTCTTCCTCCTCCTCTTCCTCATCCACGACTTCTCCATCCCCTTCCTCTTCCTCTGCCTCATCTTCTGCATCAAAGTCCTCGTCAAACAACATTTCATCATCATCATCATCATCATCATCGTCGTCGTCATCGTCATCACCCTCGTCATCATGTTCCACCTTCTCGTCAATCTCCTCCTGTGTGTGGTCACAGAATACAAGACTCATGCACATTTACTGTATGAATGAAAAACCTCTTGCCAAAGTCTGCATTATACAAGCAGAGCAAGCAGCGTAGAACAGTAATAAATTATAGGAGTACATTTTTCAGAAAATACTTTTTCAGTCTTTCTACTTCTACTTTCTACTTAACTCAGTGTTGCTTGTCTTTTCTTTGTAATTAATTGTGAAATTTACTAATAATTTATTTTCTCCAAAGCCAAATTTGACAGTACAAAAACAGAACAAAAACTTTTTTGAAAATGTTTTAAATGTTTATCATTGCATGATATACAGTGAGGAAAATAAGTATTTGAACACCCTGCTATTTTGCAAGTTCTCCCACTTAGAAATCATGGAGGGGTCTGAAATTGTCATCGTAGGTGCATGTCCACTGTGAGAGACATAATCTAAAAAAAAATTTTGTAACTATTTATTTGTATGATACAGCTGCAAATAAGTATTTGAACACCTGTCTATCAGCTAGAATTCTGACCCTCAAAGACCTGTTAGTCTGCCTTTAAAATGTCCACCTCCACTCCATTTATTATCCTAAATTAGATGCACCTGTTTGAGATCGTTAGCTGCATAAAGACACCTGTCCACCCCATACAATCAGTAAGAATCCAACTACTAACATGGCCAAGACCAAAGAGCTGTCCAAAGACACTAGAGACAAAATTGTACACCTCCACAAGGCTGGAAAGGGCTACGGGGAAATTGCCAAGCAGCTTGGTGAAAAAAGGTCCACTGTTTGAGCAATCATTAGAAAATGGAAGAAGCTAAACATGACTGTCAATCTCCCTCTGACTGGGGCTCCATGCAAGATCTCACCTCGTGGGGTCTCAATGATCCTAAGAAAAGTGAGAAATCAGCCCAGAACTACACGGGAGGAGCTGGTCAATGACCTGAAAAGAGCTGGGACCACCGTTCCAAGGTTACTGTTGGTAATACACTAAGACGTCATGGTTTGAAATCATGCATGGCACGGAAGGTTCCCCTGCTTAAACCAGCACATGTCAAGGCCCGTTTTAAGTTTGCCAATGACCATTTGGATGATCCAGAGGAGTCATGGGAGAGTCATGTGGTCATATGAGACCAAAATAGAACTTTTTGGTCATAATTCCACTAAACGTGTTTGGAGGAAGAAGAATGATGAACACCATCCCTACTGTGAAGCATGGGGGGGGTAGCATCATGCTTTGGGGGTGTTTTTCTGCACATGGGACAGGGCGACTGCACTGTATTAAGGAGAGGATGACCGGGGCCATGTATTATGAGATTTTTCCCTCAGTTAGAGCACTGAAGATGGGTCGAGGCTGGGTCTTCCAACATGACAATGACCCGAAGCACACAGCCAGGATAACCAAGGAGTGGCTCTGTAAGAAGCATATCAAGGTTCTGGCGTGGCCTAGCCAGTCTCCAGACCTAAACCCAATAGAGAATCTTTGGAGGAGCTCAAACTCCGTGTTTCTCAGCGACAGGCCAGAAACCTGACTGATCTAGAGAAGATCTGTGTGGAGGAGTGGGCCAAAATCCCTCCTGCAGTGCAAACCTGGTGAAAAACTACAGGAAACGTTTGACCTCTGTAATTGCAAACAAAGGCTACTGTACCAAATATTAACATTGATTTTCTCAGGTGTTCAAATACTTATTTGCAGCTGTATCATGAAAATAAATAGTTCAAAAATCATACATTGTGATTTCTGGATTTTATTTTTAGATTATGTCTCACAGTGGACATGCACCTACGATGACAATTTTAGACCCATCCATGATTTCTAAGTGGGAGAACTTGCAAAATAGCAGGGTGTTCAAATACTTATTTTCCTCACTGTATACTGTCTGACATCCTAGATATAATATTAGTAAACAGTATGCAGTAACAGGGCTCTACGCTAACATTTTTCTTGAGGAGCACTTGTGCTCCTAATTTAAAAAAATTAGGAGCACAGTCAAAAATTTTGGAGCACTTTCTGATCAATAACACCAATTATAACTTTCCCATTACAGGATGATCTTTGTCCCTTTAAATTAATGTCCAGGGGCATTCTTACCATTATAAGAGCAAAGTTTTCTAATCTTATTAAATGTATGCATCATCTTTTGTCAATTTCTTCAATTAAAATAGACAAGTTGTTTTTAAAATGTTAATTTAAACAATAAATTCAGTTAGAGCAATAAGACACAACCAGACTGTTACCAATCTAATTAAATCAGCATCAAAAGATCAATCTTTGCACTCTAGAAGTGGCACAGCAGCTCTATCTGAAGTGTGTTGCATTTACATAGACTTAATGCAGCTCATGGGTAAATAATGTTGTATGAATGTTTTAAATATAAGTTTTTGAATTTAGAAATAGGCTATGTACAAGTTAAACTTAAACTTAGTTAAAAGAAAAAAGTCCATGCGAAGTATAAATGAAAATAAAACAGCCAGTAGGTGGCGTCAAGTCTATGTGGGAGTCATTCATTCAATCGTTCAAACGCAAATTCATTCGAATCGAAGCGCTTGGAGATGCGCAACAGTTCTGGTGTAGTTTTGATTTTCACGAAATAAACAGTATTGTGGCTAAAACGTTGTTACTTAATATCAACTTGTCTATTGGACTTTTGTACAAGATCAGTATCACATTTGCAATCATGCCAATACTCGGAGCCATAGCTGTCCGTAACTTTAGGCGCTCTGGCGCTTAATAAACAGAACTGCACGCGTCTCGCGGAAGAACACTGCAGCCGGAGCTGGTTCTCTCTGTTTATGTCTATGGCGAGTCACGCAGGGACTGTGCTCCTCCGCAGCGCTGCGACCCGAACTGGAATTGAATAGTCCGATTATAAACACTTATTATATGTGTACCGTAGTGATTCAGGGTAAGATAAAAACACGGTTTGGAAAATGGATTCATGATGTACTCACTCATATGCATCTAGTCATGTTTATGGACTGCAGCTGATAAAGATTACATCAAGAACTCATACAGGGGCGTTTTTAAAAAAAATTTTATTAATTCATTTTTGGTGGCTTTTTTGCCCCAAGCCCCTGTTAATTTCCGACCTTGTTTATGATAATCCAATTGTGGTATTTCTAGTTAATTTTGGCTGCAAAGAAACATCAGCGCAAGGCGTCAAATGGTCTTGGTCCAAATGGTCCAAAATGGTCGCTATGTAGAGCCCTGAGTAAGTGGTATACTAGTCCATTTCAAGAACATGTCTCAGTTTAAGAGCCGTTTAATCTGGTTTAGATTAACTCTGATCTCACACACAGATTCACAAACAAACAATCTAGCTTTAATGACTCCATATGTATGGCCTTCAGCACAGGAAACAACTTCCTGCTCACGGTAGCACATACAGCTAAACACCAGTAAACGTTTAGCTACAGCATGAAGCAATTCTTTAAACCTCAGGTCTTACCTTTCTCACTTTATTTATGTCTCCTAGTATTACAGCTCATCAACCTTTAAACAATACCTGGATGGATGGATGGATGGGTGGGTGGGATTGGATAGGTGGGATTGGATAGGTGGGTGGATGGATAGGAACGCCCTGTGTGAGTTCTTGCTTTTAATTGATAAGTGGATGAATGGATGGATAGGTGGGTGGGTGGATGGATGGATGGATAGATGGGTGGGGGGATGTATGGATGCATGGATAGGTGGGTGAGTGGATGGATGGATGGATTGATGGATAGGTGGGTGGATGGATGGATAGGATCGCCCTGTGTGAGTTCTTGTTTTTAATCGATACATTGATGAATGGATGGATAGGTGGGTGGATGGATGGATGGATGAATAGGTGGATGGATGCATGGCTAGGTGGGTGGGTGGATGGATGGGTGGATAGGTGGGTGGGTGAATGGATGCATGGATAATTGGGGGGGTGGGTGGGTGAATGGATGGATGGATGGATGGATAGATGCATGGATAGGTGGGTGGATGGATGGATGGATGGATGGATGGATGGATGGATGGATGCATGGATGGATGGATGGATGGATGGATGGATGCATGGATAGGTGGGTGGGTGGATGGATGGATGGGTGGGTGGATAGATGGATGGATAGGTGGATGGATGGATGGATGGATGGATGGATGGATAGGTGGGTGGATAGATGGATAGGAACGCCCTGTGTGAGTTCTTGTTTTTAATTGATAAGTGGATGAATGGATAGGTGGGTGGGTGGATGGATGGGTGGATAGGTGGGTGGATGAATGGATGCATGGATAGGTGGGTGGATGGATGGATGGATGGATGGATGGATGGATGGATGGATGGATGGATGGATGGATGGATGGATAGGTGGGTGGGTGGATGGATGGATGGATGGATGGGTGGATAGATGGATGGATGGATGGGTGGGTGGATAGATGGATGGATAGGTGGATGGATGGATGGATGGATGGATAAGTGGGTGGATAGATGGATAGGAACGCCCTGTGTGAGTTCTTGTTTTTAATTGATAAGTGGATGAATGGATGGATAGGTGGGTGGGTGGATGGATGGATGGAAAGGTGGATGGATGGAAAGGTGGATGGATGGATGGATGGATGCATGGATAGGTGGGTGGGTGGATGGATGGGTGGATAGGTACCAATGAGGTTCATTCTCATGTTACACATCACGTTTGAGCTTCACCAAGAACCATTGCATATTAGTGCACCCGTATTGTAAAGTGTTACCATACTAACACTAATAATAACAATAACAACACCCTAATTATATGATTTGCATTTGTGTATCCGTCAACGCTGGAAAGCCAAGTTCCATGAACGTTCATCATCATGTTTGAAATGCGTCAGACTGCAGCTCATTAAACCCATCAGCAGAGGGGACAGCTGAACCTGCCGTCTGGAGAGCACATGTTCTCTGTGTTTGTGTGCACGCGTGTAGGTCTGAGTAAAGCGAGAAGCAGGTGTGTGTTTGAGTACTCCATCAGGCATGCAATAACTCTGACACACCTTCTCCTCGTGCTCAAAGTCGTGGTTGTCCTGAGCCATCTCCTCACTCGGCCGCTTGTGAACCAGTTTTCTGCACAGCAGCCACACGGACAGGCTCGCCATGAACATCCCGATATCCGGGAGGAAAACTCGGATACCATTCCCAGCATCTGCACCAATAACACTACAAATACACACAAAGAGAGAGAACAGATTAACACACAGTACAGTCACAGAGCCTTCTTTTTTTCCCACATACTGTGCATCTTTCTTTCGCATGAACCTGTAACAGGTAATCGTGACTATAACAACCAAACTACCATCGCCAGAATTCCTATTAAACCGCACGCCATCTGTGAGGGCGGAAAACATTTGTGAGAATGCCGTTTTCCAAACATTTTCCAGTTTGAGCTTCTTACACATCTGTTGTGTGCTAGAATGCGTCGTTTTATAAGCTTCCCCACCCAGTTCAATAAAATCTGCCTTGCACCATATTAAAAGAGTATAAATATTTCTCATAAAACACATACTGGGTTCTTCTGAAACTCACACAACAGTGAAATTAAGTCTTTCTCCAAGTGCCTAGTCTGTGTCAGGTTGATCTAGTCAAAACCTGCCGTGGTTTGTTGTCATTCAGACAATGAAGAGCAGTTATTCATGCCATTATTAAGTCTTAAAGGGAAACATATGGTGAACACAATAACCTCAGATGTATGGAATGATTAATGTGCTTATACAATATATAATCAGCCTTCCAGCAACACAAAATGTTGCTCCAGGTGCACTAAACCATTTATTACGCATGCATATAAAAAAATGCAACCGTGCCTCGAATGGAAGTAGACGGCACAAAATGTGTTTGATACAGTCCAGGAGGAAAATTAGGTTCGAGTAAACGGCTCATTTTACACTATTTGCACCAATTTATTCACTATATTTTCGGACTTTTACTTTTTATGCCAAACTGACTCAAATTAAACTTGTAATAACTGATTTAATGAGCTCATTGTTTCTGCCTAAACACTGAAAATATGTATTTTTACTGCTTGTTCAAATTGCTTAATTAAAATGAGCTTAAGCGACACAATTGCTACACATTTTGTCCTAACTTGTATGTTAATATGTCAAGTTGAAGTTTACTTAATCGGTTTGTGTTGAGATTACATGAATGATTTGTGTTGCATTAACTGAAACTGGGCAGGGCTTGTTAGGTCCCAGCATGCTTTGCATATGGCTAAATCAAGAGAGAGTATGTGGTTATTTTATATGTAAAAGTGTTATTTTATGTATTTTTGAGCAAGATGAGAACGGGGGAGACTTGATTGTGTTTAATATTCAATTATGTTGGAATTATTAGAACAATTTAAATTACCCTTGTGGAGAAGAGTGGAGCGTTTGCTTAGGCATTAGCTGTATAATCCACAGCCTAAGCATAAAGTTTTTAATGCTTAGCATTTAAGATGCTAATGTGTGCTGTTGCTAGCTAGTGCAGTATTATAATTCAGTATGAAATTGAAGTGGATGAATGAATATATGAAATTGAATGCCTAAATCAAGGAGCTGAATAAAATTACTTAATTTGTTCACTTAAAATGTATCCATTCTATGATGTTGAAGTTACATGAACAAATTATGTTTATTTAACTTTAAAGCTACACTGTGTAACTTTTTTTGTTTGTTCTTAGCTAAAAACACTTAGTTCTTTCAAAAATATATGTGCTCATTAATGTATATTTACTTCTTTCAAGTAATAAAGTATTCTCGTAAGTTTATAATATGCCATTGAAAACACATACGGGTAAGGGGTTCGAATGGGGGTCGCCATGTTGCCCCTCCATCTTGAAAGTACATTAGCCAAAGAGGGACATACCCGTAAATTCAAGCTTCGCCTTTCGCGTTTTAACACTCGATGGCACCGTGTCGAATGTGAAGAGGGGGATTGCTTGAGACTGCTATATGAAAACCTGAAAGCCTTTTTGAAAGTCTGTTGCTGATGGAGGATCAGTCTTATTCTCGAGGATATGTAACAGAGTCGCCAAGGAAGCGAAAAAGAGAATTAAGACGGCAACACAACAGGCAAATCAACACTAATGGACGAGGTCGAACTGGAAGCCATGTTAATATTGGACTAAATCGGCCACCGTAGGAGTTAAAACGAAATCGGAATTGGGAGGAACAGAAACTAATATTTACTGGATGGTCATATACCTTTTCACCGCTAGATGGGGGAAAATATCACACAGTGTAGCTTTAATCGATTCATGTGGGACCAATGTACACAATTCATTCATTTAAATCCAACACACTTTTTTTTCAGTGAATGAATACATGCTAACTGCCTGATTGCATTATCTTAGAACTGTACATTATTGACAAATATTACTTTGACACAGTCCCCTCTGAAAACAGATTACTCTAAATTGTACTGTAGAAACATGCACTTTTACTATAACTGTCATTTCCATATTGGTGGATCAGGATTATAAAATAAAATAATAAATAAAATAAAATAAAATAAAATTGACACAAATTAAACTGTTTTGCTGCCAGCGATCTCTGATGTTTTTCCCATATCTTTAATTTTCATATTGGTGGATCAGGATTAAAATGAAAAGAAAATAATAAAATAAAGTAAAATTAAATGAAATAAAACTAACACAAATCAAACTCTTTTGCTGTCTTGTTTCATGCTCAAACATGCAGAATGACTGTTTTCAGATTGTAAATAACATTGTATTATGTTCGAATTCTGGGTACGATTTTGGGTTGGATTCAATACAATTCAGACAAAAAAACGTACTATGAAAAAAAAATCTGGTTAAATCCAACGCTATCTCACAGCCAATTTGTACGAATTTGTACATTTTGTCTAAACCACAGTGACGGGTAGGTTTAGGGGCGGGATTTGAGGTTGGGTCATTCGTACGAATTCATACAAATTTGGCAACTCGTCAAATACGTACGATTCAGCAAAAAATTGGTCATGAGATAGCTTTGGATTTAACCAGATTTTTTTTCACAAGTGCGTTTTTTTTGTCTGAATTGTACTGAATCCAATTCAAAATCGTACCCAGAATTCAAACATAATGCAATGTTATTTACAATCTGAATTTGTACGACCTCCCTCGTACGAACGTGTATGTTTTGTCTAAACCCCAGTGATGGGTAGGTTTAGGGGCGGGGTTTGAGGTAGGTCATTCAAATGAATTTCGCAACTCGTCAAATACATGCGATTTGAGGTAATGCACATTTGTACGAATTAGCCACCTCGTATAATATGAATTGCTGTGAGATCGGGTTGATTAAATCAGTAAACCTTTAAAATAAATACTTCTCACACATAAGAACAATTTATTTTTAAAACTGCATTTAACAACTATTTTTAACCATTTGTTTAAAAAAAAAAAAGAATATTATAAACAGTATGGTAACTACTTTTTTATTTAAAATGTACATTTTTTGTGATATTTTTGTGCTTTCCTGAAGCTCACACAGTAGAGCATGCATGCATTCAATTCCCAGCGATATTAACATTCTTAAAATTATACTTTCAACGCAGTGTACACAAAGTGTCTGCCAAATGTATACACAAAAAAGAAAAGTTGATAACTTAAAATTATAAGTTGAGTTTACTCAACTTTTAAACAGAGTAGTTCACTTAACTCAATTAACTGAGTAAGGTCACATGTCTCAATTTAAGATCTTTCGTTCACAGGGTTTCCTACATTGAACATTTTTTGGCGGCCTCCAAAACGAAATCTTGCCCCGCCAAAGCCTTATTTGATCAGTTATCGTGATTTATGAGTGATGTAATTGACTGCTGCGCTTGTGATAGGGCGCATGTTAGAGTGACCTCCCCCGCGCGCACTCTCTCTGTCTTCAAAATAAGTCTTAGCTCTTTCTCATATTTAATTTCACATATTACGTTAACCAAAATCAAAAGGCCGGAAGACCGAATCCATTTTGACATTTTTTTCCTTGAATTTCCGCTGGGTGTGAATAGCGCTCAAAAAACGTTGACTGTTCATAAACCATACTTTCAATAAACGGGAAACAAATCCTATCCAGTTATGAAGTGTTTTCTGTGTGTTGACAAATCTTTCGCGATGTTCTAACAGACGAGATTCGCACACAACGCGTCTGCTAATGTCCGATTCGCGACCTATTGACTCATTTGAACCAAATCATTTTAACGACTGGTTAGAACAACTGATCTGTCCAACACTGATCTAACGAACTCAGAACACGTCTGAAATGAGAACACAAGGGTGCTCACCCCATTTAGCAAGAGTGGATAGTAATAGTGCATTCACACCGGACGCGATTCGCACGATTTGCGCGAGTGATTTACATGTTAAGTCAATGCAGAGTGAGGCGAATGAGGCGGCGCGATTCGAGCGATTCGCGAATGACGCGAATTGAGCGTTTTGAACGCGCGAATCGCGTCGCTCAAGTTGAAAAATCTGAACTCTGGCAGATATTTCGCGCCGCGTTAACCAATCACGAGCTTGCTCTAGTAGACGCATTTACAAGCGGAGGCAGAAATCCAAACAACAATGGAGGACAAGATAATCGTGGCCGTATGTGGATACCCGGAGCTGTATGATACATCATCCCATCACTACAGGAACAGGAACAGGAATAAAAGGAATAAAAAGGATCTTGCTTGGAAGAAAGTGAGTTATTGTGAGCCATTGTGAGCCAAGTGAGCCATTTCACAACGAGACAGGAGCAGAAAAAAAGAGCCAGAGCCAGCGGCAAATGTGAGAAGGACTAGCCGAGGAAAGGCGGGTCTCCCCGGGTAAACGAGCGCGGAATGTCACTGATCCCCTGGATCTCACAACTCCGAAAACGCCAGATAAAATGCTCAAATAGGCACTCTTTTTATAAATTAACCACAGATTTGAGCTTTAACCAACTATATTATCGCCTGAAAAAGTATTTAAACTACGTTTTGTCTCACATTAATAGTAGTATTTTTGACAAAAAAGACGTAAAGTGACCGAGACGAGCTGGCTCATCTAGGCTCATATAGAAGCCCCTCCCATGACGCGAATTCGCGTCTGTTGTGTAGTTGTCACACGCGAATTTCACGCGCGAATGAAGCGAGTAAACTCAAAATGTTCAAGCGTCCACCTTAGCGCGATTAGCGCAAATTATTCGCGCGAATCGCGTCCGGTGTGAACGCCACATAAGAGTTAGTTTTAATTATCCACAGTCTTTCAGCTTATTTATGTTGACAATGTGTAGTAAAATAAATAGCCTAAAATCATTTAGTTTAGACTGGAGTGAGGCGAAACCAGAACAAATTTGTTATTAGCTAGCTGATAATTTTATAAAATTGTATATGGCTGAAATTGTGGCTATTTATTCATTTTTTAATACTACTTTTTAATATTGATATGATTATATACCAAATCAATTATCTGTAAATAGTGTAAAAAAACGAGGAACAAAAACAAACATCAAGGTATCAAAATAAGATAAGCAGAAATTACAAACTTATTTTAAATGTATTGTCAGTATTGCGCTTGCAGATCACGTGGGTAGGGTACTTTTTACTGTGCGTGTGTGTGTGTGGATGACCATGTCTGTCAGCCACCACCGAAGACCATTTTTGACCCAGGAAAAACCCTGGTTCAGCTGATTGAGTTTTTATAGTTTTTTGATTTGTGTTGAAATTTGACCATGGTGATCAGTGTTTTCTTTAGTTGGGCAGTTTGACGACTTTTTAATGTTAGTGTTTCTCTGGCTGCTGTAACTGAGTTTGCTATGGCAAGAAAAGCAAGAGAAAACATGCTGTCGGCTGCTCAATGATAACAGTATAATCATTGTGTAGTGGCTTAATTCACTGATTTAATGACTGAGTTTAATATGAGCAATATACGATTAACTTTGTTTTATTGTGATTCTAGAAAAGATCCAGCACGGGTTTAATCGGAAAAGCTGAATACGTTTTGAATCTCAACAATGGTGACATGCTTCATGCCGCAATGCATTCTGGGAACCATGGATGAGGTTTGCATGATGCACCCAGAATGCATTGCAACTTGTATGCTTGTTAACTCGCATTTACAAATCGAATTTACAATTAATACTAGGTTGGTCCAACGATTGTTGAACTTCTTTTCACTGGTTAAGCCAACTTTTTTCGCATTTAATTGTCCAATTAACTAAAACATAATCATTAGTCTAAATTGTTTTACAGTGCATGTCAATTCAGAAATTTTGCTTTTATTGTGGCTCTTTATTGTTAAAGGTCCCGTTCTTCGTGATCCCATTGTTCAAACTTTAGTTAGTGTGTAATGTTGCTGTTAGAGCATAAATAATACCTGTAAAATTATAAAGCTCAAAGTTCAATGCCAAGCGAGATATTTTATTTAACAGAAGTTCCCTTTCAAAGCCTACAGCGAACAGCCGATTAGGACTACATCCTGGTACTTCCTTCATTAATGACGTCAGTAGAACAGTAGAACAGACTAACCTCCGCCCACAAGAATACGCGAAAAAAGGGGGCGTGGTCTTGTTGTTGTCCCACGTGGAGAAGAGGACGGTCGCGTGGAGAAAAGGAATTGTTTCGTTTGACTGTGTTTGTCGCCATGTCGTCGAGACGCTGTTATTTTCATCCCGGAGTCAAATCACATTTGTTTGGCTTTCCCAGGGACGCTGTAGAGATCATTAAGCGCATACATCTCCCGTTAAGAGGCGTGACCTTTCCGTGCAACGTGCGCTAAGCTGCGGTCAAATCACAACACGGGAACCGCTGGCACAATCAGAACTCGTTACGTATTTCTGAAGGAGGGACTTCATAGAATAAAGGAACTCATCAGCCGTTTTTAGGACAGTGAAAACAGCGGTATACAGATCAGTAAATTGTGTGAAAAATACTGTGTTTTTTTACACACGAAACATGAACACATGTTATATTGCACACTGTAAACACAATCAAAGCTTAAAAAAAAACACGAAGAACGGGACCTTTAACAATTAAATTGCGGGTCAATGTGACCCGAAAACATCAAAATCGTCAGAAATGTTGTGCACCTCTTCCAATTGACGATTCCAATCAAACTGACCCACAACATAACACAAGAGGGTTAAGAGATCTCTGCCTCTTTCGCCAACATCTTTCTTTTTAACAATGAATTTCAGCCCCCAAACATCAACCTGCATCAACTCCATCGTGCTCATGTGATTGACTCCTGTCCCGTTGAGAGAGAGACATCAGTGGGCCGCTATGTCACAGATAAATGCCTTCGCTCAACTAACAGGTCAATTAGGAGCATAAACAGTTTACAGCTGAACTTCCTGCCACTTATGTTGAATCGAGCCATCCGACCAGCGCTGCTTGGAAAAAGGTGCATGTCGAGATTCCCGCACTCAGGAAACCGCACTTAATAGAATCACAGTCGGGCCAGTGCACACAAACATCAAGGTAGGCTTTGAAAAATTGGGCTGTCAACAGTGGGTCAGGTTTAATTGGGTTTAGTGTTCATCATGGAAAACGGCTGGTTTGGAGGGTGAAGTTTGGAGCCGCGCTGCTGGACGGCAGACTGTGTAAGTGGAACGTAATGTTATCTGTCTCTGTTTGCTGAAGTACTTAAAAACACTTAAAAACTCATCCCTCGAGTGTGTGTGCAAGAGTACACGCTTTTAAGGGATTTTGCAAACAAGTGATAACAAGTGATATCCTTACATCATTGCGTAGCAGAAAACCATTCGTATGGCAGCTGTTTTAGGCTGTACAACTCAGAATTTTAATCATTAAATAGGTCATATTTATTTTGAAATAATTATGACTTTTTAAACGCATTTCAAAGTCTCTTATGTCCAGCAAGGCTGCATTTATTTGGTCCAAAATACAGTAAAAAAAAACAGTGATATTGTTATAATTTAAAATAATTTTCTAAGTAAATACATGTTAAAAATGTAATTTATTCCTGTGATCAAAGCTGAATGTTCAGCATCATTACTCCAGTCTTCAGTGTCACATGAACCTTCAGAAATCATTCTGATATCAGTCCCTCCAGAAAAACGCGATTATGCGATCGCATGATTTAATGCATAATCAGCCAAAGTCCGCATATTTATGGACCGCATTTTTTCAAATACGCCGCACTTTCTCTGCATAAAATGCCTATTTCCGCGTGCAAAATATGCGGGGCTAGCATGATTTCATAATCCCCGCATTTTAGTTGCAAAAAGAGTCATATATATATATTAGCAGAAAGTTGAAAAATGTTTGTTTACTTCACACAAGAGCCGCCATTTCCCCCTGTTGCCATGGGAACGTTTTGAAGTGACGTAATTACCCGACGTGAACGTCATCGAAAAGCTGCAAACCCCGTGTTGAAACCATAGATATCGGTGAAACCATGATGAAGCGCAAACTCCCATTTGCCAACAAAAATAACAGCAAAAGACGCACAAAGCAGTTTCCCGGTGTGTTGACCGATTTCAAAACACAACATCATGAAGCTTTGAAGCGTTATGAATCAGTGAGTCGATTCAGCGGTTCAGAGTGTTATGAATCAGTGAGTCGATTCAGCGGTTCAGAGTGTTATGAATCAGTGAGTCGATTCAGCGGTTCAGAGTGTTATGAATCAGTGAGTCGATTCAGCGGTTCAGAGTGTTATGAATCAGTGAGTCGATTCAGCGGTTCAGAGTGTTATGAATCAGTGAGTCGATTCAGCGGTTCAGAGTGTTATGAATCAGTGAGTCGATTCAGCGGTTCAGAGTGTTATGAATCAGTGAGTCGATTCAGCGGTTCAGAGTGTTATGAATCAGTGAGTCGATTCAGCGGTTCAGAGTGTTATGAATCAGTGAGTCGATTCAGCGGTTCAGAGTGTTATGAATCAGTGAGTCGATTTAGCTGTTCGGATCGCCAAAGTCACGTATTTTAGCAGTTTGACACCCGATCCGAATCATGAGTCGACTCACTGATTCATAACGCTTCGAAGCTTCATGATGCATTGTTTTATAATCGGTCCAAATTGAGCCATGTGTTTATTAAGGTCTTCGATAAAACAAGATGAGAACTTAAATATTCAATTAAAAATATTCGCTTTTTTTCTCTTTTTCATCAAACCACAGTTTTTGCAAGTTATCGCATAAAATTGCATAAATATCCCGCATTTTCCATCGCATTTTATAAGAAAACGTGCCGCATAATCAAGGATTTTTGCCCGCAACAATCAAAAAAAAGCCGCATTTTTCTGGAAGGACTGTGATATGATGATTATTATCAATGTTGGATACAGTTGTGCTGCTTAATATTTTTTGGAACCTGTGATACTTTTTTCAGGATATTTTGATGAATAGAAAGTTAAAATGAACAGCATTTATTCGCACAATATAAACCTTTACTATCACTTTTTACCAATTTAATACATTCTTGCTGAATAAAAGTATTAATTATTTTCAAAAAAAAGAAAGAAAAAAAATGTAGACCCCAAACTTTTGAACTGTCGTGTATATTATATAAAATTCTATTTTAAATAAATGCTGTTCTTTCTTATTTATTTTCTTCTTTTTTTTACTTTTTATTCATCAATGAATCCTGAAAAAAGTATCACGGGTTATAAAAAAATATTAAGCAGCACAGCTGTTTCCAACATTGATAATAAATAATATTATCAGAATGATTTCTGAAGGATCATGTGACACTGAAGACTGGAGTAATGATGCTGAAAATTCAGCTTTGATCACAGAAATAAATTATATTTTAAAGTATATTCAAATAGAAAACGTTATTTTAAATTGTAATAATATTTCACAATATTATGGTTTTATTTCTGTATTTTCTTTATCAAATAAGTACAGGTTTGATGAGCATTAAATATAGTATTGTTACCAAAAATTTGACCGTTACTGTATATCAATATGAATGTTTTTACTGTATTTTGATCATCTTTTTCCCCCTTTTTTCTACCAATCACGGACTGTTAAACAGCAGTGTAGCTTTAATAAAAATGAAAGTATAATAATTTTACATTAATGCCTTGAATGTGATAAATGGCAGTATGAACCACAATCTTGTTAAAGGTTTAGATTCTGTACACTCTAAAAAATGCTGTGTTAAAAACAAGCAGGGATTGGGTTGTTTTATCCCAGTGGTTGGGTTAAATGTTTGCCCAACCACTGTAGTTTTATTTAACTTAACTATTGTCTAAAAATGACTGTATTGCTTGCTTAAAATGAACCCAAAGAAATTGGAAATTAACATGTCTTAATATGTTTAATAAATTAACATTATTAATATGTTTAATGAATTATAATTAAATAATAAACATTTATTAAATTGCTTATTTGTTCACTTTTTGATTATTATTGTTGACTCTATATTTGTGTCTGATTTTTAATTTCGAACCTATTTTGGGGTCATTTTAAGCCAGCCATATAGTCATTTTAAACACCCCAACCGCTGGGCTAAAACACCCCAATCGCTGGTTTAAAGCACCCCAACCGCTGGGTTAAAACACCCCAATCGCTGGGTTCAAACACCCCAATCGCTGGGTTCAAACACCCCAATCGCTGGGTTCAAACACCCCAATCGCTGGGTTAAAACAACCCAATCGCTGGTTTAAAACACCCCAATCGCTGGATTAATTTAGCCCAATCGCTGGTTTAAAACACCCCAATCGCTGGATTAATTTAGCCCAATCGCTGGTTTAAAACACCCCAATCGCTGGGTTAAAACAACCCAATCGCTGGCTTAAAACACCCCAATCGCTGGGTTAAAACAACCCAATCGCTGGCTTAAAACACCCCAATCGCTGGGTTAAAACACCCCAACCGCTGGGTTAAAACACCCCAATCGCTGGGTTAAAACACCCCAATCGCTGGGTTAAAACAACCCAACCGCTGGCTTAAAACAACCCAACCGCTGGGTTAAAACAACCCGACCACTGGGTTAAAACACCCCAATCGCTAGTTTAAAACACCCTAATCGCTGGCTTAAAGCACCCCAATCGCTGGTTTAAAACACCCCAATCGCTGGATTAATTTACCCCAATCGCTGGGTTAAAACACCCCAATCGCTGGGTTAAAACAACCCAATCGCTGGTTTAAAACCCCCCAATCGCTGGATTAATTTACCCCAATCGCTGGCTTAAAACACTCCAATCGCTGGGTTAAAACACCCCAATCGCTGGGTTAAAACAACCCAATCGCTGGTTTAAAACACTCCAAACGCTGGGTTAAAACAACCCAATCGCTGGCTTAAAACACCCCAATCTCTGGGTTAAAACAACCCAACCGCTGGGTTAAAACACCCCAATCGCTGGGTTAAAACTCCCCAATCGCTGGGTTCAAACACCCCAATCGCTGGGTTAAAACAACCCAATCGCTGGTTTAAAACACCCCAATCGCTGGGTTAAAACAACCCAATCGCTGGTTTAAAACACCCCAATCGCTGGATTAATTTACCCCAATCGCTGGTTTAAAACACCCCAATCGCTGGATTAATTTACCCCAATCGCTGGGTTCAAACACCCCAATCGCTGGGTTCAAACACCCCAATCGCTGGTTTAAAATACCCTAATCGCTGGTTTAAAACACCCCAATCGCTGGTTTAAAACACCCCAATCGCTGGATTAATTTACCCCAATCGCTGGTTTAAAACACCCCAATCGCTGGTTTAAAACAACCCAACCGCTGGGTTAAAACAACCCAATCTCTGGCTTAAAACACCCTAATCACTGGTTTAAAGCACCCCAATCGCTGGATTAATTTACCCCAAACGCTGGTTTAAAACACCCCAATCGCTGGTTTAAAACACCCCAAACGCTGGATTAATTTACCCCAATCGCTGGTTTAAAACACCCCAAACGCTGGATTAATATACCCCAATCGCTGGTTTAAAGCACCCCAATCGCTGGATTAATTTACCCCAATCGCTGGTTTAAAGCACCCCAATCGCTGGTTTAAAGCATCCCAAATCGCTGGTTTAAAACACCCCAATCGCTGGTTTAAAGCACCCCAATCGCTGGTTTAAAGCACCCCAATCGCTGGTTTAAAGCACCCCAATCGCTGGTTTAAAACACCTCAAACGCTGGATTAAAACACCCCAACAGCTGGCTTAAAACAACCCAACCACTGGGTTAAAACACCCCAACCGCTGGCTTAAAACAACCCAACCGCTGGGTTAAAACAACCCAATCGCTGGATTAAAACACCCCAACCGCTGGATTAAAACACCCCAACCGCAGGCGTAAAACAACCCAACCACTGGGTTAAAACACCCCAACCGCTGGCTTAAAACAACCCAATCGCTGGCTTAAAACAACCCAATCACTGGTTTAAAACACCCCAATCGCTGGTTTAAAACACCCCAAACGCTGGTTTAAAACACCCCAATCGCTGGGTTAAAACAACCCAATCGCTGGTTTAAAACACCCCAATCGCTGGATTAATTTACCCCAATTGCTGATTTAAAATACCCCAATCGCTGGGTTAAAACACCCAACCGCTGGTTTAAAGCACCCCAATCGCTGGTTTTAAACATCCCAATCGCTGGATTAATTTACCCCAATCGCTGGTTTAAAGCACCCCAATCGCTGGTTTAAAACACCCCAATCGCTGGATTAATTTACCCCAATCGCTGGTTTAAAGCATCTCAAATCGCTGGTTTAAAACACCCCAATCGCTGGTTTAAAGCATCTCAAATCGCTGATTTAAAGCACCCCAATCGCTGGTTTAAAGCATCTCAAATCGCTGATTTAAAACACCCCAATCGCTGGTTTAAAACACCCCAATCGCTGGATTAATTTACCCCAATCGCTGGTTTAAAGCACCCCAATCGCTGGTTTAAAGCATCTCAAATCGCTGGTTTAAAACACCCCAATCGCTGGTTTAAAGCACCCCAATCGCTGGTTTAAAGCACCCCAATCGCTGGTTTAAAACACCCCAATCGCTGGATTAATTTACCCCAATCGCTGGTTTAAAACACCCCAATCGCTGAGTTCAAACAACCCAATCGCTGGTTTAAAACACCCCAATCGCTGAGTTAAAACACCCCAATCGCTGGTTTAAAGCACCCCAATCGCTGGTTTAAAGCACCCCAATCGCTGGTTTAAAACACCCCAATCGCTGGTTTAAAACGCCCCAATCGCTGGATTAATTTACCCCAATCGCTGGTTTAAAACACCCCAATCGCTGGTTTAAAGCATCTCAAATCGCTGGTTTAAAGCATCTCAAATCGCTGGTTTAAAGCACCCCAATCGCTGGTTTAAAACACCCCAATCGCTGGTTTAAAGCACCCCAATCGCTGGTTTAAAACACCCCAATCGCTGGTTTAAAACACCCCAATCGCTGGATTAAAACAACCCAGTGTTTTTTGTAGAGTGTACAACACTACATTTTGAATAATATGATAAACATAAAGAGTGATAATGTAGCATACGACTGCTTATAATGTATCATTGCATAAAGTGTTTTGACATGATTTTAAAGAGTATGCAGTAGATACTGTGTGTATTATCTTATCCCTTTCCCAACATAGCCAAATGACACAAAACGTCTCGGGTTATGACTATAACCCTTGTTCCCCGAGAAGGGAACGAGACACTGCGTCGTCGAGTGACAACACTCTGGGAACGCCCACAGCGTTACGCATCTGAAGCATGAATGAAATCAAGCCAATCTGATTGGTGTCGCGTCGTGACCTAGTAGATGACGGCATACCCGGAAGATACAAAAAGGAAGCTGATGCAAACACACACTAGCTCTTTTGCGATGAAGCAAGCGTTCTAGCCGTGATAGGTGTGGCGACGAGACGCAGTGTCTCGTTCCCTTCTCGGGGAACAAGGGTTATAGTCATAACCCGAGACGTTCCCCTTCGAGGGAACTCGCACTGCGTCGTCGAGTGACAACACTCTGGGAACGTTAATACCCACTAAGCCACACCAAATCACCCCACGTCCCAGTGTGAAGCTGGGTACCCAGGCACACTTAGGACGCAAGAACTCGAGCACCAGGCGTCACCGGGAGGTGCAGACTGTAGAATCTTATGAAGGTGTGCGGGGTGGCCCACCCGGCCGCCTCGCATACCTCTTGAAGGGTACGCCTCGCATACCTCTTCTTCGTGTTGAGTCTCAGTCCCAAGCATCTGATGTGGGCCAGAACGACATCTCGATGCCGAACCGCCACCGCGAGGGGAGAGTGCCAGGCCGAAGGGAAGAACCCGATATTGGTACGCTTCGCCCCCGAAAGCGAACATCAGGAACTTCCTGTGACATGGAAGGATGGAAATATGGAAGTATGCGTCCTTTAGATCTATCGTGACGAACCAGTCCTCGGACTGGATCTGACTCACGATGGCTGGAATTATGAGCATCTTGAACCTGAATCTCCTCAGAGACCGATTCAAGAGCCTGAGATCTATAATCGGACGCAACCCACCATCCTTCTTTGGAACTATGAAGTACCGGCTGTAGAACTCTATGGCTTCCTTGGCTAACAGGGCTTGTACTTCTTGTTCCATAACCCGAACCTGCTCTGGGCCGACCACAGTCCGGACCACCCCGCTGAAACTCGGGGGAGGAGAACCGAACTGCAGCCTGTAACCCAGCTCTACAGTCTGCAGGACCCATGTAGATACACTCGGAAGGCATGACCATGCGCCAAGATAATCTACTAAGGGAACCAGCCTCTCGAGGCTGGCCTCGGGTGTCAACCGAAACTCGTTCCCGACCCCCCTGAAGCGGCTAACCGGCAGGGAGCAGTCGAGAACGATTTTCGGTGGGCGCACACGTTCGCTGCCCAGTCGCAAGTCCCTTTGGAGGCGACGAAGGCAGCGTGTGTGCGCGGGAAATCAGTGAGGCCCGAAGCGTCTTTGACGGCGGGAACACAGCACTGATTCCCCGAGAGCTCCTGGGGGAAAACGACCTCGGTCGCTCCTACCCGGGAGAGGGGGCTGGCCAGCAGGGGCCTCATCTAAGGGAGCAGCTCGACAGGCCGCAACACTAGGGCGGACACTGCGCCTAGCAACCGCCTGAAACTGATGTGTCCCGCAGGCCACCAGGCGGCGAGAACGACATCAACTTCAGGAGGGCTCCCTCTTAGATGAATATCCAGACAAGTCAAACACGCTTGGGTGACAGACCGATTAAAGTATCTAACTTATCAAAGTCAGATAACATACACTCAATTCCTCAGAATTAAATGTCATCATAATCACCCAACCCGTGCAACCTAGTCTGAATAACAGGCTGAATAAAAAATACATCTAACTCCTCACGTTAGATAATATTAATTAAATGCAGCCATAATATGGTCTGAATGATAGGCTGAATATCTAACTCCTCAAAGTCAGATCCTATATTATTTAATTCCTCAGAATTAAATACAGCCCAAATCATCAGACGATACTGTTTTATTGTATTTATATGGCTCGTAACCATACGTTGCCTCAGCAACGTGGCTCGAGCCGTTATAATACAATTGGCTTTCATTCCTCGGAAAAAAAGTCAAACAGGCGCGAGGCTGAAACACCCGAAAAGCGCACGGTAGTACGCGTCGAGATATTTCTCAATGAAAACAGCCAGCACCCTCAGGCGCTGACCGCATGCCTCGCACCCAACAGTATCCACAATACAGTGAAACATGGTCGGAAATAACACCAGACGATACTGCTTTATTGTATTTATACGGACTCGTAAACCACACGTTGCCTAAGCAACGTGGCTCGAGCCCTTATAATACAATTGGCTTTCATCCCTCGGGAAAAAAAGCCAAACAGGCGCGAGGCTGAAACACCCGAAAAGCGCACGGCAGTACGCGTCGAGATATTTCTCAATGAAAACAGCCAGCACCCTCAGGTGCTGACCGCATGCCTCGCACCCAACAGTATCACATTTCACCGTATCACGTTGTATCACTTCACTAGCAGACTCGAACCTACGCACTGCCTTTTTTTTTTTTTTTTGGCAACGCGAGATTGAATCTAGCGTAGGAAATGGCGAGCCTCGATACGGAGCACGTCTAATTCCTCAGAATCAGACAGCTCACGCATCGGGTCCTCCACCCCGGGGGAAGAAGCCACAGCGCGGGCTTCCACACGGGGAAGGAGAACAATGGAACTGTCAAACAGGGAAGGAGAAGATGCCTCAGCACCCTCTCAAGTTCCCCTGACAGCCCATCTGCGAGTCCCATGATTGATCAACCGTGCTGTCTTTTTTTTTTTTTTTCGACAGACACGGGACCAGCCACGGGGTTCGCGAGCCCTGCTTGTGAACAACGTTGGTAGACAAACAACATCAAATAAGACTGACAAAACAGAGCGCTTCGCTGAAGAGCAAAAAAGCTAGTGTGTGTTTGCATCAGCTTCCTTTTTGTATCTTCCGGGTATGCCGTCATCTACTAGGTCACGACGCGACACCAATCAGATTGGCTTGATTTCATTCATGCTTCAGATGCGTAACGCTGTGGGCGTTCCCAGAGTGTTGTCACTCGACGACGCAGTGCGAGTTCCCTCGAAGGGGAACTAGCATCAAAGTTCTGGTAGCAACAAAACCTTCTCTTTTCCCCTCAAAGCGTTCAATAAAAACTCAATCAATAATCCGGTATGTTTTTGTAGAGCTTGATGTAGGTTTAGTGTCTGCTATAAAAAAAGTTGTAAAAGACAAGCCAAAAAGATTTGACTTCATGCAGTAAAAACCTTTTCAATTAAAAACCTTTCAGATTCACAACAGCAATGTGAGAGTTTGATAAACAGGCATGAAATGAAACATTCATAAAATGTTTCTCAGGCAATTTATGGGCAGGCGATTAAAACAAGTGCTTGGACTCACCTCTCGAAACCAATCTGTCGTATTGACTTCTCCCACACTGAACCTGGTAAATAGAAAAGATAAAGCTTTACTACCCATTGTATAGAATTTTCCAGCACACTGACTTTGAAAGCGCAGAGTGATTCGGCGATAACTACCAGCGCCGTGGGCTTTCATTAAACAATGACAAGAGCCAAGGTGAAGTTCTTTGTCAAACTGCAGGGTCACTGTAGGTCACTTCTGCGCTACTTTGAGGAAGACTGAATTAATAATTCTAGAGATGATTAATGTGACGAGATGACACGTAATCACTTCTGACTAAAATTACCCTTTGCTCTTTCCTCTTTCATTTTGATTTAGCTGATTTCTAAGTTGTATTAAAATAAAAACATTAAAATATTACATAAAATATTTAGGGGGGAAAAAAAGAGACCCCTCCCCTTTATGGGTTTATTTTGCAATAATGACCATAACTGGACAAAATAAGTCTGGATATTAAATGAAACCCATATAAAAAATAATAATAATAATTAAAAATAATAATAATAATAATTGTAAATAAATAAATAAATAAAAAATAGATACATAAATAAATGAAATACATAAAAAGTCATGTTGATATTAATACATTTATTTAAGAATATATCCATTTCAATAATCAACCATTTTTTTATTTAACCAAATAATAATAATAAAAAAATACAAATAAAAAAAAATTATATATATATATTTTTTTATTTATTTTTTTTCCTTTAATTGCTAATGTGACCTTTGACACCACAGACTGAACACAATGAAGCATTGCTTGAGCTAAATTGGTGTTATCTAATTGTGTACTTAAATGTAACAGCTGATTGGATGATTGTAATCATTACATCCCTTTCTATCAGTGATCTGACATTATCAAGATGAATTTGTTCTGACAGTTTAACTCTGAGTTCTTGTCGTATTTTATTACCATTTTCTAAACTATAGAGAATGAACTGAAAATGTGAGAATGTCGAAGGTGTCTGAATAAATTTAGACTTACATACATACATACATACATACATATGAATAAATACATACATACATACATACATACATACATACATACATACATATGAATAAATACATACATACATACATACATACATACATACATATACATGAATAAATACATACATTAAAATATTAACTGATACCAATATAGTCATATTGATATAATTAATACATTTAACTCACCTAAAAAAAAGTAATCGCAAAATAAATGTAAAAATGTATAAATAAAAAATATTAACTGATACCAATTATTCATATTGATATAATTAATACATTTAACACATATCAGCTATTTTTAACTCAAACTAAATGAAAAAAATTAATAATTATAATTATATATGTATACATTAGGGGTTGTAACGGTACACATATTCGTATTGAACCGTTTCGGTACAGGGCTTCCGGTACGGTGCACGCGTGTACCGAACGGTTATGAATGTAATCTTTAATAGTTAACAGTCGGCTTGTTGTAAGCGCGGAACACACTTCAAACCGAGTTCCCACACGAACATATTAAGTATTCAGTCCATTTTATCTCGAAATTCAAACGATAAATGCCGTTTTAACCCTCTTAATGTGATGTGACTGATAGACGCGTATCAGTTCAACTTAAAGCAGCAGCGCGCGAGTCAATGCGATCATCTCTTCCTAAAGAATAAACATAAATTAATACATCTTAAGGTATGTTGAGGATACATTACAACTTACTGAAATGTATCATATGTCGTGTAATCGCTCCATCTGTGTTTCAACCGCGGAAAGACAATAAAACTGCTTGTAAACAATGTCATGCAGAATCACGTTTACTCAGAAGTCATTCAGTGTCCACAGCTGTAGCTCACTAGAGAAATCAACTCTTTCACTGAATATATGCACTATATTAGCCGTTATATTCATTATATTAGCCGTTATATATTCATTATATACTACTTAGCCTGTTAGTGATGTCTTGTTTATTTAATGAATGTTTAAATAAACCTGTCATGAAAATTACAGCCACTAAATGATTATATTTCAACAACAATTTAGGCTCATAGTTTGGGCTCTGTTGTTAATCTTTAATAGCTATATGTAAGTTAGGGCTCTCTATATAGTTTACAGCATTATCTTTAAGAAACTTTTAGTTATAATTTAATACATTTAAGGACAGACACAATTTTTTTCATTAAACCACTGTTGAATAAAAATTAATAAAAAGCAATTTTGTAAAACTGCTGTACCGAATCCATACCGAACCGGGACTTCAAAACCGAGGTACGTACCGAACCGTCAGTTTTGTGTACCGTTACACCCCTAATATATATATATATATATATATATATATATATATATATATATATATATATATATATATATATATATATATATATATATATATATATATATATATATATATATATATATATATATATATATATATATATATATATATATATATATATATATAAATAATTGTAAAATAAATCAATTAAAAATATATACATAATATGCACACATAAAAACATGAACTGATATCAGTAGTCATTGCCATAATTAATACATTTATTTAAAAGATTTAATTCAACCAAATAAAAAATTATAAATAAACAATAGTAAAATAAATGAATAAAAATATATACATAGTACATAAATAAAAACGTTAACTGAAACCAATATTGTCATTTTTATACAATGAATAAATTTATTTAACACACATATCAACTATTTGTATTCAACCAAATTTAAAATAAATAAATAAATAAACAATTAAAATAACTTTAAAATAAAATAAATAATTAAATAAATGAAGAAATAAATACAGACCACATTAACTGATCCCACTATAGTCTTATTGATATTAATACAATTATTTAACACCTATATCAAACATTTTTTAATTCAACCAAATTAAAAATATATATAATTGAAAAAATAAATTAATAAAAAATATATAAATAAAAACATTAACTGATACCAATATAGTCAAATTTATATAATTAATACATTTATTTAACACATATAATCAACCAATTTTAAAATTAAAAATAATTAAATACATATAGCGCACATTAACTGATACCAATATAGTCAAATTGATATAAAAATACATTTATTTAACACTGGTTTACTATGGTAAAGGGGTTTTAGTTTTACTCTGAGCCGTGGTCAAATCCCCATAAACAATAGCCTATCGCTTTAGGTCTATTTGATTTGATTTGATTTGATTTGATTTTAAAAGGGACAATGCACATCAATTGACACGAGCACTTGCGTCTGACATCTGTAAAATCAGATCAGCTTCAGATGTGTCTGTATTATTTACAGTAATCTCAAATCAATACGTCAGACTGTGTTCATAACAAATTAGGAGAGTAATTATGTATTGAATGGCCTTCGAGACTGAAGTGCTGTTACAGACAGGACTCGCTATCACACTGACACGCTCCTTCAGATCACACACACCAATCTAACGCCGACAACAAACCTACCGGGAACAACGCAAATGTTATGAGTGTCTACTTTAAGAAAGAAAACGGAAAAACAGCACAAATGGATGTCATTTCATCCCATTAAGGAAGATCGAAACCTTTCAAACGTCACGGTCAAAATAATCGCCGTATTATTACCATCATTATGACTAATGTTAGAGACACTAGTTAGACACAGAGTGTGACATTGTGATAATAATATGATTATGAGTTTCATAAATGATGGAGACTCAACTGTACTGAGGACAGACCTTAAAGGAAAGTGTCAATGAAAGGAAACGTCTAATCATCAGCTCAGAAAAGCCTTGGAAAAGAAAGGTGAGCCTCTTTGTCATTCCCAGAAAAACAGTAAATAGTTTTCACTCCCGGCGGGACGTGAGTAATGTCTTCATTGTTCCGACGGGAACAATTGGAGGACAAAGACAAACTAAGTGGCGCATAAGTTCCCATGAGCCTCCGGGACGGTTATTTAAATCAAGCTTGCGGTGAGGTGAGACATATCTTCAGGATTTGACACGAACACAAATTTCCCAGCGTATTAAATGTGGATCGCATTAAAAACTGCGGGATGTATTCATCATTTGGTGTTTCTTTCAAGCTTCATTATTGGCATATTTGTTTTGCAAACAGTATTTCCAAAGCATCAATAAAACAATTAAGCCAGAACCTTGACGCAATGCTCATTTCGAGGTTATAAATGTCTATATCTCAATCTAATGTTCCCCTTTGCCAGCTGTCAGAGAAAAATATTGTCATCTTAATTCAACTCTTCATTGGTCCATAATTCATACAATGATAAAGCATGGTCAGCAGAAGGCGGTCAGTGGAGCATCGCAGGTCTGAGGTCGGTGACCCCTGAGCACGGCTCTGTCCTCCTTTCTTCTTTATTCACAGTGTGAAAGACTGAGAAGGATTGGGTTTCTTCTACTGATGTGTGACCAGCTCGCTCAAAACTGTTCCTAACTTGCTAAGCTATTAAACAGAGTTCATGCAGCATGAAGAGCCTTTTCAAAATCACACACAAATGTCCATAAAGCTTATTGTCTGGGGTCTCTATGTGTTTAAAAATGTCCAGGTCACATTTCGCTCAAAAAAAAACAAACATAAAATAACATTAACGTTATTATAAAATATATTTTATTATACATAAAATAAAATAAATACATCAAATTAAATATAAAATAAATAAAATGTATTTTTATTATAAAAAAAAAAATATATATATATATATATTAGGGGTGTAACGGTACACGCATTCGTACTGAACCGTTTCGGTACAGGGCTTTCGGTTCGGTGCGCATGTTACGAATGCAGTCTTTAACAGTTAACAGTCGGCTTGTTGTAAGCGCGGAACACACTTCAATCCGAGTCCTACTCGAACATATTAAGTATTCAGTCCATTTTATCACGAAATTCAAACGATAAATGCCGTTTTGACGCTCTTTAATGTGACGTGACTGATCACTGTATAGGCGCGTCAATTCAAGCGGCCGCGAGTGAACGCGATCATCTCTTCCAGAAGAATAAACATGAATTAATATCTTAAGGTATGTTGAGGATAACACTTACTGAAACGGATCATATGTCGTGTAATCGCTCAATCAGTGTTTCAATCGCGGAAAGACGTCAAACAGCTTGTAAACAATGTCATGCAGAATCACGTTTACTCAGAAGTCATTCAGTGTCCACAGCTGTTAATTCACTAGAGAAATCAACTCTTTCACTAAATATATGCACTATATTAGCCTATATATGTATTAATTCTACTTAACCTGTTAGTGATGTCTTGATTATTTAATGCTATGTTTAGATAAATCTGTCATGGAAATGACAGTCACTAAAATTATATTTCAACAACGAATTGGAGAAAAAACATTATTTTATTTAGGAGTTAATGCAAAAACTGCCTTATATGAAGTTTACATGTTTGCACACAATGTGTTATTTGAGTGTTGATTATCCTATAACTAAACATGAATATCAGCTGAATATACGCTCATAGTTTGGGCTCTGTTGTTAACCTTTAATATTATAGTAATAATGTGCAAGTAAGGGCTCCCTATATAGTTTACAGCATTATCTTTAAGAAACTTTTAGTTATAATTTAATTCATTTAAGGACAGACACAATTTTTTCAGTAAACCACTGTTTAATAAAAAATAAATAAAAAGCCATTTTTTAAAACTGCTGTACTGAACCGTGACTTCAAAACCGAGGTACGTACCGAACCATCAGTTTTGTGTACCGTTACACCCCTAGTATATATATAATAAAATAAATGCATAAAATAACAAAATAAAATATCTAATATAATAAAATTGATTTTATTATATGTAAAAAACTAAATTAAAATGAAAAACTAAAATAAAAATGACATCAAATAAAATAAAATATAAAATAAATGTAAATGTATTTTTATTATAAATATATTTTATTATATATAAAAAACTAAACTAAAATGAAATAAAATCTAAAATAAAAAGGATTTATCAATTTAACAAAATAAAATACATAATAAAATAAAATTGTATTATATGTAAACATAATAAAGATGCATAAAATAACAAAATATAAAAAAGTATTATACAATATATTTTATTATTTATAAAAAGTGAAATAAAACGAAAAAATAAAATCTAAATGACATCAAATAAAATAAAATCTAAAATATTTTCAAATAAAATAAATGCATAAAATAACTAAATAAAATAAAATCTAAAATAAATTAAAATAAATGCATAAAATAACACCTAAAATAAAAATTATTTTATTTTAACAAAAATATTATACAGTATATTTTATTATATATAACAATCTCACATAAAATGAAAAATAAAATAAAAAATACATACATTTTTTCTAAAATGTAAAGAAAAATCACAAATTATATTTATAAAATAATATATGTTTTATATTTTATGAAATGAAATTTAAAAAATACATAAAATAAGATATAATAATGGTTATTTTTTCATTGTATTTTCCAAAAATCTATAAAAATAAATTAAAAATAAATTAAGCAACAACTTTTGCCATGCCAGTAGATAGTAATAATTCGACTAGCAAAACTTTCTAGTCACCAACACCAACATATGCAATAACATGATCAATTGATGACACTTTAATATGGAGCATGAACCTACGGCAACCTCGATGAACTGTAAAATAAGAGAGTGTAACTTACAGTTGAACTCAGAATCGATGGTGTTTCCAGCCAGCAAACTGTGGATTGTGATTTGATAGACGATGTGGATGAAGAGGAAGCTCATACTGCAGAAGCATAAAGACATCAGCAAGTGCCCCGTGTGGCCTGGAAGAGAAACAGGTCATTTTAGATGCAACACAAATCGGCTTCTAGATCTTGAACGAAAAGGTTTCCGGCCAAAAGACGATGCATTCAAAGTTGAGAAATAACTAATGAAAAGATATTCCGAATGAAACGGTGGATGTAAATATGGTTTTTATAAAACGCCTCTGGCTATTGGAGAAGATGCTAATGGAGCTTGTGTTACTGATTTCCCTCAGCAGAAGCGTTCAGTGTTGTTCTTACAAGACGAACAACAGCTAATTGTGAGAGCCTCTTTGTTTTAGCACTCTCAAATAGCATAACACCAAGGTCAAATGAAGTATTAGAGTATTTTTAGAGTGTTTTTCTCTACCAACAATCGATATTTTCCGATGCGGCGCAGGCCTGAGCATGGCTGTGCAGCCCATCACATGTAATGCTTCCTAATGGAGATCATTTTAGCCACAAGTGAGACATAATCGTAAGAATCCAGACGGTGAGAAGCGCTGCCAGATGCTAACTACTGGATTTGTCCTCGGCCTGGGATATGGCTTGTCCCGATTTACTCTATAAAACACAGTGTGCTAAACAATTTGTGTTAATTTCTCCCTGACAGAGGAGTTTATGTGTAGCAAGCAGATCTCTGCCAAAACCCCCATTCGTGTCACATATTTCATGCCCATTCAATAACAACGTGCAGGAGAACGACAACAACACGGTGAAAAACACTGCAGCTCTCCTGACCGCCGTAAACTTGCAATTGACTCTGCAGTTTTTGCCACCTCTGCTTACTTTTAACAGCAACTTCAGGTTTTGTTTGGGGTCTGAGAGACTCCAGGAGGCCTTTAACCCTTTAACCCGTTTATTGAAAAATGTTTGCATATTATTTGCATACCTAATGGGGTTTTGGTTTCCTTGCCACTGTTGCCTCTGGCTTGGCGTGCTCAGTTGGGGACACTACATTTTTCAACTAAACATCGAAATAAATCTAATTAATAAACTAAATTAACCATATAAACTAAATTACTGATCTAATTATTGATCTAAAGCCCACACTGTCACCGTATGGAAATTGAAATGAACTGATGACATCAAATGGCTATACAGCTTAATAAAATTATGCTGCATTATTTTCCTGTTTAACACTGTAAAGCTGCTTTGAAACAATCTACATTGTTAAATGCGCTATATAAATAAAGTTGACTTGACTTGACTTTGATGCATCCAGCTTTTATGTCTAATACAGTATGATATAGTGTGAATATTGAAGATAAAAATGGCTCAATTTTATTCAGAGGCCCAAAAATATGCAATTTGGTGCAGATGCTGATATTTATAAGCAGGAATTCTGATGGCTTGTAATGTAAATCAATGAGATCTTTATAACAGTACAGACTACTGACATAAAATGCATATAAATATCTGCCAATGCATATAAATGTTGTCACTCTATATCTGCCAATAATATGTCTTAGTAAAATTATTTTTAAATGCTTCGTTTTATGATCAAAGCTCCTATTATACCCCTTTATACAGTTATTACACCATGTTGTAAATGCCCATTTTTGAGTGGAAGGAAAAACACGCTGTTTTGGGGCATGTGTCTTTAAATACAAATGAGCTGCTGCTCCCCGCCCCCTTTCCAGAAGAGGGCGGAGCCTTTACAGCTTGTGACTTGGATACTCTATCAAAACCAAACAGATGTTTTCATTTTTGGCAGTCATCTATATTGTGGTTTCAGTTTCAGAATCATCATTATGAAAGTTTCATGCATGCATTTTAAAGCCATTTAAACTTGTGATATATGGTTTTCTGAGCGCACACACCCGAAGCATGCGCACAGAAAGCTGATGTCAGATGGAGCGTCCTGTGAGTATTAGGGTATATTGTGTCGCCCCGCCCCATACCGATTCTGATTGGTTCCATCGTCTTTCATAGGCATACATGGTAGAAAATATGTTCGTATTTGTAGTTGGTGTAGGAAGGAGTGTCCTTTAAAAAACTGGAAAAGCTGTGCAGTTTCCCAGAAACAAAAAAAAAACTTTAGCCTGTAACTTGCAATGTCCCTGAAATTATTGTCTTGCTAAATTAAGCTGGGCTTTGGACTTGATTATCCTTCCTGATATTTTACTCACCCCCATCTCATCCAAGATGTTCGTGTCTTTCTTTCTTCAGTCGAAAAGAAATTATATTTTTTGAGGAAAACATTCCAGGATTTTTCTCCACATCATAGACTTCAATGGCAACCAAAATGTTGACGGTCCAAATCAAAGCAGTTTCATGAGCAATTCAGGTTAAAAAGTATATACTTTTTTTTTTTTTTTTTTAATGGCTGATGGTTTGTCTAGATCAGACCCTATTCCTCGTCTGGGATCGTGCAGAGCCTCTGAAGCCCTTCCTTTGAAACTGCATTGATTTGGACCTTCAACATTTTGGTTGCCATTGAAGTCTATGATGTGGAGAAAAGTCCTGTGTTACGTGCTCAGAGGATTTGGGGTATGGCTGTTGGTTTTTCTTTCCCTTTACTTTCACTTTCTCCGCTCTCACCTCTCAGGGCGATACTATTGTCTGGTGTGCTGTCAGTCATCATTACGACGCTGACACCTGAATGGGCATCGTGGTGATAAAAGGGCAGACGCAAACCGGGAAACGGCAGGAGGAGGAGTACGACGTAACGTTAGTGACTAACGAATGGGGGTCCCAATATAATTACGCCACTCGGCTGTCTTCCAGTGCCCTGCGTAAGTGCAAGTTCCCTGTCGTAAGACTAGTACGGAGGAAGGACTCCCACTTAACAGAGGAATACCAAGGTACACTGGGAAGCATATTCCAGTGGAGGTATGCAAAGATGCCTACCCGTAGGGAGGACTTAGAGAGTACACATATGACCCGCTAAGGGCTGCATATGGGAAAACTCTAGGGTACCAGCCGAAGGTGGATTTTTAACCCTAGGGGTGGCAGGGAAAGGCACCTGCTCACTGCGGAGGCTTACGGTGGAAATACACGTGTGGGGGTCGCCGGAGGGGAACCATGCACAAGGGGCACCTGGCCGGACTCACCTGAGGAAAAATATCGCACGTATCCAGTCCGTGGAGTGGAATGGCGAGCAAGCGAAGACACCTGAGCCTGGCCCATTACCGGCCCCTCGGGGGGGCGAGTACATAGTCGGATACTGGCTCCACTCGGAGATTGTAGAATCTGGCGAATGTGTTTGGTGTCGCCCAGCCTGCAGCTCTGCAGATGTCTGTTAGTGAGGCGCCATGCGCTAAAGCCCAAGAGGAGGCCACACTCTGAGTGGAGTGGGCACGAACCCCAAGGGGACATGGTCGACCTTGCTGCTGGTAAGCCAAAACAATGGTGTCCACTATCCAGTGAGACAGCCTTTGCTTTGAGAGAGCTCTTGCCTTCCGCTCTCCACCATAACAGACAAAGAGCTGGTCTGAGGTCCTGAAACACTGCGTGCTGTCTACGTAAGCGCGGAGGGCACGTACTGGACAGAGCAATGCCAAGGCTGGGTCTGCCCCCTCCATGGGCAGCGCTTGCAGGTTCACCACCTGGTCTTTAAACGGAGTGGTGGGAACCTTGGGCACATATCCAGGCCGGGGTCTCAGGATCACGTGAGTGTGGCGAGGTGGACGAGCGAGAGACATGTGAGGAGCGAGCGAGATTGGAGTGCGTGATTGAGGATGAACTTCACCTGCAAGGCACACCGGTCTCGAGTCCTCTCATGAGGGAGGCATATAAGGACGAGCGGCTCCAGTGAAGAAGGAGAGAGGACCAGGCCTGGGATTTTGCGTTGTGTTTTATTTACGTTTATTTACGTTTTTGTTATGTGTGTTCTGTTCCCAAACTGTTCCCAAATCAGCTGGACCATCTGGGGATGGAGTCTCCATTCTCTCGGAAGTGGTTGAGACTGTGAGAGCTCGTCGGCTGCACGGTTCAGGACTCCCGGAATATGGACAGCACAAAGGGACCTCAGGTGCTTCTGACTCCATAGTACGAGATGGCGGGCAAGTTGAGACATACGGCGGGAGCGTAGACCGCCCTGGTGGTTGATGTACACTACAACGGCCGTGTTGTCTGTCCTGACTAGTACATGTTGACCCTTCAGCAACGCCCGGAAGCGATGCAGGGCGAACCGTACTGCCAGCAACTCGAGGCAATTGACATGCAGAAGGTGCTGGGGTCCTGTCCAGGAGCCCGCGGCTGCTTGTCCATTGCACATGGCACCCCAGCCCGTGGCAGAGGCATCCGTCGATACGACAACATGCCTGGAAACTCGTTCTAAGGGCACACCGGCCCGTAGAAAACTAAGGTTCGACCACGGGGTGAGGGTCTGTCGGCAGGCCCGAGTCACTTGTACCCGGAGTGTGCCAGACCGCCATGCCCATCTCGGGACTCGGTCGCGAAGCCAATGCTGAAGCGGTCTCATATGAAGCAATCCGAGTGGCGTCACAGCGCCTCAGGAGCCTCTGAAATAGTTTCAGTGGAACCGCATTCTTGCTCTCAATTTGACGGAGGCAAGTCAGCAGAGACTGTGCGCGCTCGCTCGTAAGCTGCGCGCACATGACGACCGAGTCGATATCCATACCGAGAAAAGAGATCCTCTGCGCAGGGCAAAGTTTGCTCTTCTCCCAGTTGACCCGAAGGCCCAGACGGGCTAGGTGTTGGAGCACCATATCTCTGTGTCCGCAAACCTGCGCTCGAGAGTGGCCCAGTATGAGCCAGTCGTGTAGGTAGTTCAGGATGCGAACCCCGTGCTGCCGGAGGGGCGCAAGGGCTGCCTCGACAATCTTCGTGAAGACGTGAGGGGACAGAGATAGCCCGAATGGGAGGACCGCGTACTGATATGCCCGCCCCTCGAAAGCAAACCGTAGGAACGGTCTGTGTCGAGGAAGGATGGAGACATGGAAGTAGGCGTCTTTCAGGTCGATCGCTGCAAACCAATCGTCCGGACGAGCGCATTCGAAAAGGCGTTTCGCAGTCAACATCTTGAACGGAAGCCTGTGAAGGGATCGGTTCAAGATGCGAAGGTCCAGGATTGGTCGTAACCCACCGGTTTTCTTGGGTACAATGAAGTAAGGGCTGTAGAACCCCGACTTAATTTCGGCCGGAGGGACAGGCTCGATCGCACTCTTCGCCAGCAGGGTGGCAAGCGCAGCGCTTGGGTTGCTTAGGATCGCCACGCCAGGTCGAAGCACTCTGCGGACACAGTTGCATCGCAACAGAGCGCTTGACCGGGGGGACCCCGCGGCTCCATCAAGAGCGGAGAAGGCGGAGGAGTTCACCGAACGGTCGCGGGAAGACAACGGCTTCTTCTAGGACCACGCGATCTCCTCATGCACCTCGGGGAAGAAAGGAATTGGAGGGGTGGCCGGACGGGTGTCTGTACGCGCCGCCCCCAAAAACCAATCATCCAACCACGAACGCTCAGGTCGGGGCGGAGGGTTCCACTCCAACCCAAGCGCTGCGGCGGCCCGAGAGAGCATGGCTGTCAATTCTGGGTCCAACTCTGGCAATGCTGGCACACCCGAAGGCGGCAGCACAGCCGAATCATCATCCTCAGATGACTCCAGCCCACCTTGTGATGCGGCGATAGACATTTCTTCGTCCTCCGCCGCGCCAAACGCCACAGTCGGGACAGCAGGAGCCGGCCCTGATGTAGACGCCTGAACACAGACCGGGTTCGGTGCATGAAAGGGGGGTGTGGGCCGAGGCATGAGCGTCTGAGCTTTATTCCACACCGTCACCCTCAGGTCACCCTGGCAACCAGCCAAAGTGCCGCCTCTCGTGGAGACCGCAGATTGGGGTGTGGCAGAGGGAACTCTCGCTCCGGCATCAGCACGAAGCTCACGGAGTCTCACCCGCAGTGGGAACATGAATCATCCACGAGCGCAGTCGATGCCGAAGCGCCCAGGGAAACACACACCAGCTGGATGCAGACCACTGCACAGATCAGCAGGCAGGAAGTATGCAATCACTGGAACGCGCCGTCACACCAACACCGACTGGAAAGCTGCTCGTCTCGAAGAAGCTGACAGAGTCTCAGAAGGCTTGTGTGGAGTAAAGAGGTAGGTACTCTTGGCTCCTAGCGAAACCCCCATTCGTTAGTCACTAACGTTACGTCGTAGTGACTGATCGAAAGGGAACAGAATTCTTCCGCGAATTTAAGACTTTTTAAGGCCTAAAATTTTGATTTTGAAATTCTAGACTTTAAGACCCAACGGAAACCCTGCCTTAGCCATCTTTAGGACGTAAAATCCTGGAATGTTTTCCTCAAAAAAGTTAATTTCTTTTCGACTGAAGAAAGAAAGACACGAACATCTTGGATGAGATGGGGGTGAGTAAATTATCAGGAAATTCTCATTTTGAAGTGAACGAATCCTTTAAGTTAAAAAAACCTGGCTGAATTTGTCTCAGATTAAGTGTGCTCTAGATTGAGCTCAGCCTATTTAAATCTTATTTGTGTGGCATTAGACACCTCTCTTTTACAGTTTTGTAACTGTATTGATGGCATTCGCTCATCAATCCATGAGCTACTCTGACACACACCAAATACAAACGCATTTTCTATCACGTATGCCTATGAAAGGCAAATGAGCCAATCAGAGTAAGTGGAGGGGGCGGGGCGACACGTGCAGCCCCTCCCCAATCAGCCAGGTGTACTTGTATTTATCAGCAAATTTTTAATCATGCTGATAATTTAAAGGCCATTTGAAATTTGAAATGTCCCAGATAACAATCGCCTTCTGAAAAAGTGATTGCACACAGAAGTGAAGCTTTAATAACATCTGTCTACAGGGTTAAAACAACATGGAAGGATAATAAAAGGTCAACTTTGAAACTGTGACTTGAGCATTATGGCATCAGACAAAGATGAATCAAGCCAAGAGAAATACGTCACTTTATCTCCCTTATCTATATTCCCAACATCTGGAAGGGTCCACGCTTAACAGAACCTGACAGAAGACATCGATTCACCTCAGTGTTTAGATAACATTACAGAAAAACACAGCCAATATCTCACAGCGTCAGACATCAGAGATTAAACCCTCGCCAAAGCCAACAACGACTCAAATTCTTCTCCGCTGACTAAAAGAAACATTTTCAAGCTTAATAAACCAGTGGTTTTGAGTAGAAATATTCCTTGAATCATACGATAAGTTTTTAATTTGAAGGCTTTCATGTTTGTTGCACCTTCAACTTGGAATGACCTACAGAAAACACTTAAACTACAGTGTCTTATTTCCTTAAATTTAAAGGTTATGTTAAATCTATAGAACATTCACACGTGCAAATGTTTTAATTAATGGCACTTTTATTTAATTGAAATGAACTTGAGTTGTCTTTGCCTTTTTTGTGTTTGTTTTGTGATTGTGTGATCTAATTTCTTCTGCTATCTTGGCCAGGTCTCTCTTGAAAAAGAGATTCTATATCTCAATGAGACTGACCTCGTTAACCTTCTATGGTACGGTGTTGGGCGTCACTGGGCCCTTTTTAGGGGGGCTTCAGCCCCTAAACTTCTGTCCAGCCCCCCTAAAAAATGTGTGATTAACCTTTCAAACATATGAAACTGGCGGGAGGCTTCAGCTTCGTCCAGTCTTTTAATCTGCGTTAATCGGCGTGTTCTTCAATCCGCTGTGGCAGCGAAGCAGAGGTGTGTGTGTGTTGATCTGAGCCTCATTGGTCTGTCACCGCTCGTCAATGTCAAAATAATTGAGAAAACCAATCAAATCAGAGTAGGCGGGCTTTATGTTCACAGAAGCTGCTGAGGCGGAGCGTGAATTTTAGCAGCAGGACGCGACGTCAAGTGCGAGATATGTAGCTAAACTAAACGCTTCATATTTGACAGCTGCTTCTTATAGTCAGAAATGTTAAACAAATGACAAAAATATTCATAAACTTTTGCCTAATTTCGCCATTTTGATTTAAAATAGGCCTATGTAAGGTAATTTAGAATTTAAATAACAGACAAGTAATATTAGTAATAAATGTGTGCATATTGTAAATTAATAATTCCATGTGTAGCTCTCAGTAAATAAAAAAGCTAAACTTTTTTCTGCCTGTATTGGGCATAAGATTAGTAATGAATGTGTGCATATTGTGAATTAATTTAATAAATTTAGTTGGGCTACCTAGCTTTCCTGTTAGCCTTCAGTTAATTAACATGTCTATAACAATTATTCATAAAACATATAAATATCAGTTAAACATATGTTTACTTTCTTCACTGACAAAAATGGAAAAACTTTATCAGTCGTATCTGCCCACTGACATGGTTTTCAAGCTATTGTTATCGAATTTTTTGGCATTCAGAACATTTTAAAATGCACATAGGTAGATCATAGAAATCTAAATTTTCTCGAGGGGCCATGCCACCGAAACCCCCCTAGTCTCACATTTGGGATCTCAGTGATTATAAACCTGCCTACATTGTATGATTAAGGGATGTACAATATGGTCATGCAGAATAAGGCATTAATATTTGCTTTATAAGTAATAATAAACAGCCAATATCCTAATATGCATACTAATAAGCTACTAGTTAATAGTGAGAATTGGACCCTAAACTAAAGTCTTACCAATTTTTTTTTTCTTTTCATACCCTCACTGGGGGCTGAGCCCCCCTAAAATTAAAATCCTAGAAACGCCCCTGGTGTGCCTTCAGGCAACATAGTCTATTTTAGTTGATATTTAATAAAATGAAACACCAATTTATTGTTCAAACCTATCTCAGGGAAGAAGAACTCAAATACTAATCAATGAAAGTGCAAAAAATTGGTCACATGACCCACAGGGGTCCATTTTGTGTCCTGTTTCAGCACATGTGCACAGGTCACATGACTCCATATTTTCTCCAATGAAAAGTGCATTTTTCACTAATTCACTGGTAAGTAAAGAAGTATTTTCAAGAACTTTATATTATATATCATCAAATGTTTTAGAGTAAATAACAAAAACGGTGTGTTGCCTCAAGGCAAAATTGTACCATAAAGGAATCGCATAATGCCATACCAGACACACTAGGTTGGATACAAATGTAGTATATTTGTAAGGAAAAGAGCTAGAATTCTTGAAATATATTTGCATTTTGGCATGATTTTGTAATGCACGTAGAAGAATAGTAATTCACATACAGGGGCGTAAATTTCATCTAAAAGTTGGGGGGGGACAATAAACATGAAATTTCTCAAGAGCAATTTTTGAAGGGGACACAAATAATACAGCCAAAATCGTACTTGTAAGGATATGTGTAAGAAGGTTGCTTGAATTTTGGGTTCATTAGTCTATTATTCGTAATGAAAAACACAACAACAGAACAGTATAATGACACACTCCCTTAAATAGGCACTTTTACGCTTTGAAACCAAATCTTTGATAATCTTGTCTGGCAGCTGTTTGCTCGTTCGGCTCGTGCTGTATTGAGCAGACCCGTTCAGTTTTTAATTGTTTTGTCAGTTCTCTAACTGAACTAAATGATGTTATTACTGTACAGCGGAGCGGGGCGGTGCGGCGGTGGGCAAGTGATGTTAACAGTGTTTTGCCTAATCTGTATTAAAGAGAAAAGAATCACTTCATCTGACGTTTAAAGTGAATAAAATAGCCTTGACAGCTACTTACTGGTGTTTCACAACTGCTGTCTGAAGAGCCTTGTTCTCTCCCCAAACTTGTGTGGTAGTTTTTCTGCGGTCTATGGGTAACGTTAGTTGAGGTGCACGGTGGATCAAACCACTGTGAGGCAAGGGGGGAGGGGGGACTCAAAATGTTTCTAAACCTAAAATGCATTTTTTGTCCCGTTTACGTTTGTATTGTTTTACTACTTACACATTTATTTTAAGTATATATTGTTATATTATTTACAAAACTCTCCATGGTTTTTAGGGGGGGACAGCCCTCAGATTGGGGGAGTCCTGTCCCCCCTGTCCCCCCCGCGATTTACGCCCCTGTTCACATACTATAACTGCACATATTAGGATCTGCACATTTTCTATAGCACTTAAAAAAAGGTATAAAACACAACCGCCTGTTGATGAGAATGAGGATGAGGTGTCATGTGATGAGGAAGATGAGGTCATAGTGACAATCCGGCAGGGAGAGAGTGAGGGTGAGATCCAAGATGGAGATAAGGATGAAGATGGATATGATAACTTGATATGATAATTTGACATGATAACTTGATGTGATGGTTTGGTAATACTTGTGTTCCACGATGGTACAATGTTGCCTGAGAGCAACAGCTGAATTTGAAATGTTGCTTTTTATTAAATATGAAATTTGTAATACATTATAAACTGGATAAATGTGTTTTAAGAAATGTATGTTTTCAATAAATATATTTCTTTTTTCTAAATGAAAAGGTCAAATGTTTCAATTTGTCCGTTGTGTTACAATTTTGCTTTGAGGCAACAAACATTTAAATAAAAAATTATGAAAAACATTATTGCTATTGTTATAGTGTCCTATTTTAAGCAGGAAAAACACTACAAATATTTTTTTCCTCATTGAAATCATATAGCGTACCACAGAGGGTTAAATAAAGGTTAAATAAAAAAATTATGTATTATCCATCCATTATATTAAATGATGTATTATAGTGTATGTGTGTGTATATATACAGTGTATAACAGTATTATTTTGAATGTTTTTGAAAGAAGTCAAGGCTGCATTTATTTGATCAAACAATACAGAAAAAAGTATTACCATTTGAAATAATGGTTTTCTATTTTATTATACTTTAAAATATAATTTATTCCTGTGATCAAAGCTGAATGTTCAGCATCATTACTCCAGTCTTCAGTGTCACATGATCCTTCAGAAATCATTCTGATATGATGATTTATTATTAATGTTGGAAACAGCTGCTTAATATTTTTTTTATAACCTGTGATGCTTTCAGGATTCTTTGATGAATAAAACGTTAAAGAAAGAACAGCACACATGTATAATAACTTTTTGAGTATAATTCCATCAGCATAGATTAGACCTAAAAAATTGTTTTTAACGTGACCAGGATGCAAAAAGTGAACTCGCTTCTATAAAGACTACCAATTTATTTGATCACAGGACCAGAATGAGTCATTCATTTAAAGCCTTTGAAATGTTTTGTCTGTTGTAAACAAAGCAACAACACAGACGTGCGTGTGTGAATCCGTGTGTGCACGCACCACGTTTACCACAGACACCTTCAGGCATTTCTATTTTCCAATTGCATAATCCAAAATCCCATGTTAAGAGCACTAACATCCCTTATTCTTTAAACATTGTTGGATCACATTTGCATATTCCCACTGATAAATCTGTGTGAAGCCCAGAATGCACTTCTCTTACTATGAGCACAGGTCTGCTTAACTATTGATGAGTGCAAGTAGACCACTTAAAATGTCCTGTCCTCTTCCTCTTTCATCTTATTCCATGAAAACCTTCTCTTATACATAATTAACAATCGGAAAACAAGCATCCGAACACACCTCGGGAAAACTGCTGCCATGAACAGAGCAGAAATGGACCATACGTTCATAAAACAACACTGTACCGACTTCGTTTTTCACTCGAATGTATATTACATGATATTTAAAATGAACTACTGTACTTTTCAATGGTTTGGGGTGACAATTAAAACATTTACTCAGTAAAAATACATTAAATTGATCAAAAGTGACAGACGTTACAAAAAGATTCTATTTCAAATAAATACTGTTCTAATGCATTACGGGTTCCACAAAAATATAAAGCATCAAAAAGTAATAATATTAATAATGTTTCTTGAGCAGCAAATCATCCTATCAGAATGATTTCTGAAGGATCATGTGACACTGAAGACTGGTGTAATGATGCTGAAAATGCAGCTTTGATCACAGAAATAAATTACATTTTAAAATATATTACAATAGAAAACAGTTATTTAAAATTATAATAATATTTCACAATATTACAGTTTTTACTGCATTTTTGCATCCATGGTGAGCCTTTCAAAAATTACAAAAACATTTGTAAAAATGATACAGACCTCAAACTTTTGACTGGTAATGTGACAATAATTAAATTCAAAGTATCAATTTCACCATTTATTTGTTTCTAGCATAATATATGCATAAAATCCATAAAAATGTTTCGGCTCACATTTGGTTTGGTTAATGTTTCTTATTTATATTGGTCTATTATTGGATTAAAAATCCCACCGATCAGTTTCTCCAACACTTAAATCTTCCTCGCCTCAGTGGATTAACACAGATTTACCATAATGCTCTTATCAATTATTCAGCATGATCAGCACACCTTCATTACACCCTAAATCTTGATTTTCCTTTAAGCGCGCATGAGTGAGTTCTTCCCTCCGAACAAAAGCCACGAATCACGATATACAGCGCCTCCTGACTGTACTCGTTTCAATGAATGTTTTGTTAACGCTTCTGCTCCATTAGATTTTCTGCATGAGGCACTAAAGCCAGTTTCAGGGGAAGACGGATGTGCTTCCTGACTGGGATTGGTGACACTTAGGGAAGAGTTAGTGTTGGTGCGGCGATGCTTCTTACCTTGCATGGTTATGCTGGAGGGTTCTGGGAAGAGAGGGATGAGGAGGAGGTAGAGGAGGTAGATGAAGGACAGTACATTGTACCTGAACAGACATGCTGTGGAGAGAAGATATTAAAACACATATTAGAGTAATCTAGTCGAGTTGCAAAAAAATGCAAAAAGCACACATACTGCATCATACATTTTTAACAAATATAAAAAAGCCTGAAATAATGCTCACGCCTCACATAGATGAAAATATGTTCAAGAATGTATAGATATAGACCAATAGACAGAAGAATGGATGGATGGATGGATGGAGTGATGGATGACAGAGATAGATAGATAGACAGACTGACTGAACGACAGAATGAACGATGGATGGATGGATAGACAGAATGACAGAGAGATAGACAGACAGAATGACAGATGGATAGATGGAAAGACAGATAGATAGACAGATAGAACAACAGAACAATAGACAGACAGACTATATGACAGACAGACAGACAGACAGACAGATGGATGATAGAACAACAGATAGATAGACAGATAGAACGACAGAACAATAGACAGACAGACTGAACGACAGACAGACTGACGGATGGATGGACGGACGGACGGACGGACGGACGGACGGACGGACGGACGGACGGACGGACGGACGGACGGATGGATGGATGGACTGAACGACAGACAGATGGATGGATGGATGGACAGAACGACAGACAGAACAATGGATGGACAGATGGATGGATGGATGGACAGAACGACAGACAGAACAATGGATGGACAGATGGATGGATGGATGGACAGAACGACAGACAGAACAATGGATGGACAGATGGATGGATGGATGGACCGACAGACCGACTGAACGACAGACAGACTGACAGATGGATGGATGGACAGACTGACAGATGGATGGATGGACAGACAGAACAATGGATGGATGGACGGACCTATGGATGGATGGATGGATGGATGGATGGACTGACGGATGGATGGACAGACAGAACAATGGATGGATGGATGGACAGACTGAACGACAGACGGATGGATCGATAGAACAATAGACAGACAGACTGAATGACAGACAGATGGATGGATGGATGGATGGATGGATGGATGGATGGATGGACAGAACGACAGACAGACAGACAGAACAATGGATGGACGGACCTAAGGATGGATGGATGGATGGGTGGATGGATGGACAGACAGAACAATGGATGGATGGATGGATGGATGGATGGATGGATGGACAGACGGACCTAAGGATGGATGGATAGATGGGTGGACAGACAGACAGAACAATGGATGGATGGATGGATGGACAGACTGAACGACAGACAGATGGATGGATAGATAGAATGACAGAACAATAGACAGACAGACTGAACGACAGATAGATTGACAGATGGATGGATGGACAGAACGACAGACAGACAGAACAATGGATGGATGGATGGATGGATGGATGGATGGATGGATGGATGGATGGATGGATGGATGGATGGATGGATGGATGGATGGATGGATGGATGGATGGATGGATGATGGATGGATGGACCGACAGACAGATGGATTGATGGATGATGGATGGATGGACCGACAGACAGACAGATGGATGGATGGACGGACAGACAGACAGATGGATGGATGGACGGACAGACAGAACAATGGATGGATGGACGGACCTAAGGATGGATGGATGGATGGATGGATGGATGGATGGACAGACAGAACAATGGATGGATGGATGGACAGACGGACCTAAGGATGGATGGATGGATGGATGGATGGATGGATGGATGGATGGACAGACAGACAGACAGAACAATGGATGGATGGATGGACAGACGGACCTAAGGATGGATGGATGGACAGACGGACCTAAGGATGGATGGATGGATAGTTGGATGGATGGACAGACAGAACAATGGATGGATGGACAGACTGAACGACAGACAGATGGATGGATAGATAGAACGACAGTACAATAGAGAGACAGACTGAACGACAGACAGATTGACAGATGGATGGATGGACAGAACGACAGACAGAACAATGGATGGACGGATGGATAGATGGATGGACGGACCGACAGACAGACTGAACGACAGACAGACAGACGGATGGATGGATGGACAGACAGAACAATGGATGGATGGACAGACCTAAGGATGGATGGATGGATGGATGGATGGATGGATGGATGGATGGATGGATGGATGGATGGATGGATGGATGGATGGATGGATGGATGGATGGATGGATGGACAGACTGAACGACAGACAGATGGATGGATGGATGGATGGATAGAACAACAGAACAATAGACAGACAGACTGACAGATGGATGGATGGATAGACAGAACAACAGATATATAGACAGACACTGATGGATGGATGGATGGATGGATGGATGGATGGATGGATGGATAGACCTAAGGATGGATGGATAGATAGACAGATAGACAGACGGATGGATGGATAGAACGATAGACAGACAGAACGAGAGATAGATCGATGGATGGATGGACCGAATGACAGACAGACTGAACGACAGACAGACAGACAGACAGACAGACAGACAGACAGACAGATAGATAGACAGACAGACAGATAGATAGATAGATAGATAGATAGATAGATAGATAGATAGATAGATAGATAGATAGATAGATAGATAGATAGATAGATAGATAGATAGATAGATAGATAGATAGATAGATAGATAGATAGATAGATAGATAGATAGATAGATAGATAGATAGATAGATAGATAGATAGATAGACGGATGGATAGAACGATAGACAGACAGAATGAGAGATGGATGGATGGATGGATGGATGACAGATAGACAGATAGACAGATGAATCAATCAGGTTGAGATTGATTTTTTTCAATCGGTTTTCCAAGTATAACTTCAGGTTTGCATCTGCCTTTATTGAAAATACATATTATTACATAAACATCATGATTTCTGTATTTTGAAATTGCTATAAAACTAGATTTGACTTGACATAACTATACGCTTCATGTTTTTAATATGAAGAGTGAGAATACGGTCTCGTTTACAGTACGCTGAGAGTTTCCTGATTCTGTCTTTCCGTGAGCCGAGGGGTTTATTCTGCACTGGACAGAGAAACGCTCAGACGAGTAAATAAAGCACTTTGTCATGCAAAACTGTTGTGACACGGCTTGACTTTAACAACTAAAGTAAGAGTTGTAGTTAATCTTGCACGTTTGCCATTTTATGAGCTGATACTGTGAATATTACACACATTTATATCACCACCAAACATGGAGCTCCGCAGAAGAGCTCATCTGATCCTGACAGCAAATACACACGCCAAATACAACAAGAATGCACATGAAAAAACTGCCAAAATACCAATTATATTGTTTAAGAATGTTAAATATCCAATAACTCTCTATTCCCTTCTACAAAAAATCAAGAATGACAATAAACGTGCAGATATTTTCCACTGCTATTATCAGTAACACAAGAGTCGTAGTTAATGAACCACACTGGCAAACTTAAGCACAATACGGAAAGGTGATATTAAAAAGAAAACGAAAATCGAGTTTATGTTCACGTAAATTAAAAGGCTCCGAAGAGACCTGCTCCAGTTTGTGCCGATTATGGATAGGAAACGTAATAATTGAATGATTAATCTCCCTCCGACTGAACGAGTCCAGTCACTTAATGATTCCATTAACAAGTGTTTTAGCACTAAAATTATTTATCCTAACTATATTATGCCATACTTATGGGAACATATTCTTTACATATATTACAAACAGAAAAAGACAAACTGTATTTTTAAACTGTATTATTTAAGTGCAATTTTGTTCAAAAACAGTAAAACATGTAAACCTTGAATGTAATGCAATTCATTCTGAATAAAAGCATTTGCCAAAAGCATATGTGAATAGAAAAAAGTAACAAAACAACAACCTTTAACACTTGGTTCACTAAAATAAAGAACCAAAAATGTTTTTCAATATTAACTGAAGAACTGTACAACCAACTCTATTGTTAAAGTAGATATAATCAAATAAATGAATTAATAAATACTATAATACAGAAATTATAATAAAAAAATTATCTGATACACACACACACACAATACAACCCTGTAGTAAAATATATATATTTTTACTTGGTTTTAATAAATAGAATAAAATTGGTTGGTTTTAATAAATAGAACATTATAGTGTAAAAAATAGAAAAAATTATATTTGGTCTCTCTTTTATATGTAATGTTTATTTAACCAGGAAAATTAAGTGTAACAGGGACATACATTTATATCTGATACATAAAAAATATGAGGACTTTCCCTCCTCATTTTAAAACACCACTGATATACAGTACATATATTCAATTATATATGCATTGTACACAGACACACACAAAATTGAATTGTGAATTGTGTGTGAGTGAGTGAGTGAGTGAGTGAGTGAGTGAGTGAGTGAGTGAGTGAGTGAGTGAGTGAGTGTGAGAGTGTGTGTGAGTATGAGTGAGTGAGTGAGTGAGTGAGTGAGTGAGTGAGTGAGTGAGTGAGTGAGTGAGTGAGTGAGTGAGTGAGTGAGTGAGTGAGTGAGTGAGTGAGTGAGTGTGAGTGTGAGTGTGTGAGTGTGAGTGTGAGTGTGAGTGTGAGTGTGTGAGTGAGTGAGTGAGTGAGTGAGTGAGTGAGTGAGTGAGTGAGTGAGTGAGTGAGTGAGTGAGTGAGTGAGTGTGTGTGTGAGTGAGTGAGTGAGTGAGTGAGTGAGTGAGTGAGTGTGTGAGTGTGAGTGTGTGTGAGTGAGTGAGTGAGTGAGTGTGTGAGTGAGTGAGTGAGTGAGTGAGTGTGTGAGTGAGTGAGTGAGTGAGTGAGTGAGTGAGTGAGTGAGTGTGTGAGTGAGTGTGAGTGTGAGTGTGTGTGTGTGTGTGTGTGTGTGTGTGTGTGTGTGTGTGTGTGTGTGTGTGTGTGTGTGTGTGTGTGTGTGTGTGTGTGTGTGTGTGTGTGAGTGTGTGTGAGTATGAGTGAGTGAGTGAGTGTGTGAGTGAGTGAGTGAGTGAGTGAGTGAGTGAGTGAGTGTGTGAGTGAGTGTGAGTGTGTGTGTGTGTGTGAGTGTGTGAGTGAGTGAGTGAGTGAGTGTGTGAGTGTGTGAGTGAGTGAGTGAGTGAGTGAGTGAGTGAGTGAGTGAGTGTGTGAGTGAGTGAGTGAGTGAGTGTGTGTGTGTGTGAGTGAGTGAGTGAGTGAGTGAGTGAGTGAGTGAGTGAGTGAGTGAGTGAGTGAGTGAGTGTGTGAGTGAGTGAGTGAGTGAGTGTGTGTGTGTGAGTGAGTGAGTGAGTGAGTGAGTGAGTGAGTGAGTGAGTGAGTGAGTGAGTGTGTGAGTGAGTGAGTGAGTGAGTGAGTGAGTGTGAGTGAGTGTGAGTGTGTGTGTGTGTGTGTGTGTGAGTGAGTGAGTGAGTGAGTGTGTGAGTGAGTGAGTGAGTGAGTGAGTGAGTGAGTGAGTGAGTGAGTGAGTGAGTGAGTGAGTGAGTGTGTGTGAGTGAGTGTGAGTGTGTGTGTGAGTGAGTGAGTGAGTGAGTGAGTGAGTGAGTGAGTGAGTGAGTGTGTGTGTGAGTGAGTGAGTGAGTGAGTGAGTGAGTGAGTGAGTGTGTGAGTGTGTGAGTGAGTGAGTGAGTGAGTGAGTGAGTGTGTGAGTGTGTGAGTGTGTGTGTGTGTGTGAGTGAGTGAGTGAGTGAGTGAGTGAGTGAGTGAGTGAGTGAGTGAGTGAGTGAGTGTGTGAGTGAGTGTGTGAGTGTGTGAGTGTGTGTGTGAGTGAGTGAGTGAGTGAGTGTGTGTGTGAGTGAGTGAGTGAGTGAGTGAGTGAGTGAGTGAGTGAGTGAGTGAGTGTGTGAGTGTGTGAGTGTGTGTGTGAGTGAGTGAGTGAGTGAGTGAGTGAGTGAGTGAGTGTGTGAGTGAGTGAGTGAGTGAGTGAGTGAGTGAGTGAGTGAGTGAGTGTGTGAGCGAGAGAGAGAGAGAGAGAGAGAGAGAGAGAGAGAGAGAGAGAGAGAGAGAGAGAGAGAGAAAGAAAGATGCACAGTATAGTAATGCATAAGATTAAATAACTATCAGCTATGTGCAACAGAGGTCATATAATTTGGGGTCTGTTAAAATATTGAGCATTTGACAGAAAAACTGCTCTGCCATTGGTTCACGCGGACGGCAGACACACTGGTGCGAGAGAGATAAGTGTAGGACCACTAAACACAGAGATGGAGGCCATTAAACTCAGTCTTATAGATTACAGCACAGACATTCATCCTGTTAATAAAACCAGCAGCACAGCGAATCCAGAGGAAAACACACTGTTAGACACAAGTTTAATCCGGATCACGTCACCTGAGGACACTCACACACTTCAAACACTTTTGAAAAGTTGAAAACATTATGGCAGTGAGTTTTACACCACGCTGTAAAAAAATCTAGTTTACAAAACAGGCCAAAATAACCCCTAAAGTACAGAGAATGCATCAAATATGGTATTTGTTTCATTTTCTGTACTAATTCATCACATACAGCACTGCACACACAAATACATCTAATCTCTTTTTAACATGATGCTTCTGACATGGACAGTTAACTTGAGATGGTAATGAAAATGTGGCTAAATCAAAATCACTGCTTAATTCCTTCACAACGGTCATGTAATTCCTTCAGAGACAGTAGCAAAACCACACCGACCGCGTCCAAACCATGATCCATCTCAGGAATAATTGATGTTTCTCTAGAGCTGAAAGCCTTTTCAGAGGAGCTCAGAGTGACAGCATGTGAACTACACTTTACATTTTCTGATGTAAACCACAGACGTTTAGGAGAGACACTTCAATAGAATTCAACCTGTTCCTCAGTTTGTAAAAACAAACAAAATATGTTTTTACAGTATTGAAATATAGTAATAGTATAGTACAGTACAGGGGTGTCCAAAGTCGGTCCTGGAGGGCCACTGTCCTGCAGAGTTTAGCTCCAACTTGCCTCAACACCTGTCTGGAACTGGAAGTTTCTAGTATGCCCAATAAGACCTTGATTAGCTGGTTCAGGTGTGTTTAATTGGGGTTGGAGCTGAACTCTGCAGGACAGTGGCCCTCCAGGAGCAGGATTGGACACCCCTGGTATAGTATAAAGTACAGTATAAATATATATATAGTATAATAGTATTGATAATGAGGCAGGGTGTTGCACCAGTACACTGAAGAGACAAATGCTGTCTTTATGAGCGAGTCATTGAATCATTCATTCAAGAGATTTGTTCAAAAACACTGATTCATCCAGTAATGAAACAAGTGAAGTCTTTATGAGTGAGTCATGGAATCATTCACTCAAGAGATTCGTTTAAAAAGGCTGATTCATCCAGTAATGAAACAAATGCAGTCTTTATGAGTGAGTCATTGAATCATTCATTCAAGAGATTTGATCAAAAATGCTGATTCATCCAGTAATGAAACAAATGCAGTCTTTATGAGTGAGTCATTGAATCATTCATTCAAGAGATTTGTTCAAAAACACTGATTCATACAGTAATGAAACAAATGCAGTCTTTATGAGTGAGTCATTGAATCATTCATTCAAGAGATTTGATCAAAAATGCTGATTCATCCACTAATGAAACAAGTGAAGTCTATATGAGCGAGTCATTGAATCATTCATTCAAAAGATTTGTTCAAAAATGCAGATTCATCCAGTAATGAAGCAAGTGAAGTCTTTATGAGCGAGTTATTGAATCATTCATTCAAGAGATTTGTTCAAAAACACTGATTCTTCCAGTACTGAAACAAATGTTGTCTTTATGAGCGAGTCATTTAATCATTCATTCAAGAGATTTGTTCAAAAACACTGATTCATCCAGTAATGAAACAAGTGAAGTCTTTATGAGTGAGTCATTGAATCATTCACTCAAGAGATTTGTTCAAAAACACTGATTCATCCAATAATGAAACAAATGCTGTCTTTATGAGCAAGTCATTGAATCATTCACTCAAGAGATTCGTTCAAAAACACTGATTCATCCAGTAATGAAACAAGTGAAGTCTTTATGAGTGAGTCATTGAATCATTTACTCAAGAGATTCGTTCAAAAACACTGATTCATCCAGTAATGAAACAAGTGAAGTCTTTATGAGTGAGTCATTGAATCATTTACTCAAGAGATTCGTTCAAAAACACTGATTCATCCAGTAATGAAACAAGTGAAGTCTTTATGAGTGAGTCATTGAATCATTTACTCAAGAGATTCGTTCAAAAACACCGATTCATCCAGTAATGAAACAAGTGAAGTTTTTACAAAAGGTACAAAAGCTGTCACTGTGGCAGTACCCTTATAAAAACTACACCTTTGTAACTAAAGTGTACATATTAGTACTTTTTAAAGGGTACACCATCCCAGTGACAGCTTTTGTACCTTTTTTTCTGAGAGTGAATCATTCAAGAGTTTGTAAAAAACAATTGATTAAAATTAATTGCATATGTTTGTTTTTTTTAAACATAGGCCGACTGTTGAATTGTCTACTCAGAATGCTGGGAGAATCTTGATCTCAGAGACGTTAGTGCTGATGTCCGAACATGAGCGTTTAGTGTTCCTGTCCGTGCTCGGTTATGTTTCCAGCGGATGACCTTTGCTCAGTACTACTTCAACCGAAAAAATAAAATCATCAAATATTAAAGGTGTTTACGATAATGGGCAGCCGATTCTTCTCCCCTCTGATGCCACATTATTAATTCATGCAGTTAAAACGACTTTCCAGCGATTAATGGAGATGCTCCACGGCTTGGCAATCGCGTTTGGAAGAAAAAAGAAGGAAAAGACTTAGGCTGTCAAGAGATACATTACCATCTAATATAAGTGGATCTTATCTACCTATAGGAAGAATCCGCCTGAGAGAACGAGTGTGTGTCCGCGTGCATGTTTGAATATCTGAGGGTTAATTATATATAAATAAGAGGAAATGTGAATGTGGATTAATTGTGGGCAACCACAGATCCGATTAAGACTCTTAAACAGACTGTAAAGCTTCTAGATTAATTTCATGATGGTAAAAGCGATGGTAAGTAAAAACACTGAGTACAACATTGGGGAATAAGATGTTCTCAAAAACTAACACAGCACAACACAGTTCACTCTGACCCTTCAGACATTACTGTTATTTCCCTGTTTTGCTCAGTGTTTTGTCTTACTTTCCAGTGCCAATATTTAAACATTCTTAAAATCATATATATATATATTTTTTAGAAGACGTTGCATTATTTAGTTCCCTGTTAAAAAGTTAATGTTTATTAAACATTGCATTTAATAATGAGTCACATCATCTGTCAAGAACATACAGACAGGAAGGATTTGACATTTGTGTCTAAAAATTAATAACACAATTATGGAGGAAAAAATTCAAATGTTTCAATAATCATCACCATAAAGGGCCCTAAACAGGCAATTGGAATCAATTGAATTTTTTTAAATAAATAAATAAAACAAACAAACATATGTTTTATGCAGAAGTCAACGGTGTCGAGTGTCTCTTTAAAACACTCTGAGGGGTTTCACTGTATCACTCTGTCAATAATCTATGACAACATCTCATCAAACACTCATTATCAGATACACACCACAGTTAACCAGCCACAATGACAGGAAAATATAGATCAAGTCAAACTCGGATTAATTCGATGGATCATTTAGCCTGTTTATGTTTTACATTAGATGACATTAAGATCATGGATAAAGCTGTCTGACAAAAATGGCATTACTCTATTAAAACAAAATGGACGCATGGAGCAACCAGAGAATTGTCTAATTATTGTAAAGGTTGTAAAACGCCATTTCCCTAATCAGAGCCAAAATCTCACTGAAAGTAAAAGAATGACTTTGTGAATGGAATTATGCATCCGTTTAGGTCTATATTTCAGCAACTTTAAGGTTTTGAGTCAAAAGTCTAATATGCAAATGATTGTTTTCGCTAACACTTCCACAGTTAACACCGTCCTCAAAAACAGCATTAAAAATTCAATTAATTAAAAACTCATTCATTGCAATTTATGAGCCAAAAACAACAATTTAACACCTTTCATTAATTGTTTTGTGATTTACAACGCTAATAAAACCCCTTAAATAGCCAACAAAAGATTTTAAAAGCAGATGTTGTTGAACATTTTCCACAGCAGAACAAAATGACATAAAAAAATATTCACTATCGCTATATTATAAAGTAATTTATACTATAAAATAAAAGTGTGACAACTAGCCCCAGTCTCGCCAGTGTGCTTTTCTTAGACACTTTTCTTGCACTTGGGCTCAAAAATAAATAAATGATATATATATATATATATATATATATATATATATATACTACATTAGTGCTGTCAAATCGATGAATCACATCCAAAATATTCATGTTTACATAATATGTGCAGGTACTGTGTATACACTCTAAAAAATGCTGGGTTAAAAACAACCCAAGTTGGGTTGAAAATGGACTAACCCAGCGGTAATTTTTTTAAGCAAACATTTAACCCAACCACTGGGTTGAAACAACCTAATTGCTGGGTGTGTCCATTTTCAACCCAACTTGGGTTGTTTTTAACCCAGCATTTTTTCGATTGAAATTACGGTGTGTATATAAATACACACTCATTCATATATATAAAGAGAAAAATGTGCAAGTATATACTGTATATGTAATTTATATTATATATAAATATAACACATTTTTCTGAAATATATACATGCACGTGTGTGTATTTATAATTGTACACATATATATATATATATAGTTTTGCAACATTTTACAAAAATGATTTCTACCAAAAGTGGAAAGAATAAAAAAAAGTCCACGTATTAAAACTTAAAAACTTGTTCAGTTGCTGCATTAAATTAATTTTAAGTAATCAAATTGAATGCACAAGTAATGTCAACTAAAATCGAGTTTAATCTCGTAACTCAGAAAAGAGCTTAGATTAGTTTGATGAGTTAAAATAATGTAAAAACATGTTTCCATGGTTTATTGGTCATTTTTACAGTGAATATTACATTTTGAGTTTATAAATGGAACCATTAAGGAATGGCACATATACCACACACCACTAACGATGTTAGTGTTCCTTTCTGCACACTCAAACTTCTTTAAACTTCCTTTAATTCACAAGTTAGCAGTTTTGACTCAAATCCCACAGATGAAGAGCCGCAGGATCACCCGCACCTGCTGCGTAACGGAGACCCTGCGCCAAACCTTCCGCACAGGATCAAACAGTGAAACAAGTGTTGATGGAGACACTCACCTGCCGCCAGACACACCGGCAACAGCACTCTGAAGATCAGACCACACACAACCTCAGAAGCCATCGCTCTCAGACGAACCGCAGCATCCAGCAGTCAGATGTCCTGGATCCGGGACGGGACGGCATCCTTCGAGCACCCTTACTCTGGATCCTCCATGCGTCCTGCATGTGTCACGAGGTGTAAACTTCCAGTTAAGCTCTCCCTTCGTGCAAATCAAACGCGTTAAAAGTCTGTCTCGAGTGGGGGACTCATCTAACTCATGCTGACATGGTGTGTTTCTCTACGGCTTTTCTCGGACATCGGGCTCTCCAGCGCAGTGTGCGCGCGTGAAATGCGTCCGAAAAACGCGTGTATCCTGAGAAAAAAATCCTAAAAATCACTTCGTATCCTGTGGCACTAGCGCGAAAACTAGTCAGAGTTCTTCAGGAGCAAATAAACTCTCCCGGGAGTGACTTTTACGCGCTCATATTGAAGGCTGGCAGCATGACTTCCTCACTTCCATCTCCACAGCGGCTCTGAAAGCCACAGGCATTCCGGTCAAAGACGAACGCCCGCTCATAAGTGATCCAGCTCGGGTCCAATGAGAGGCCGCGGGAGGAGGGCCCTGTGGCCCCTGCGGGACGCTCCATTTGATTTTACTAGGAACTCATCATCATTACAACAGGGGCTTCTAGAACAGATTTTATCACGGTCATGCACTCTTTTTTAGCTGACTAAGTCCGCTAGGAAATAATATGAGCCTGTCGAATATATGGATTGATAGCTAATTATATACAGCACTGGCCCAAAAAAAAGTGATGTCCGGAGGGAATAATTGTTTTTAATGACCACAAGTAGTATCAAAATAGTTTTGTATTTTTAAAAATATGTTAAATATGAAGGAAGCACAAAATATTGAACATGGTTAAGGTATGTATCTGACAAAATTATGTGGCAAAAACTATTTTTATTTATTTATTAGATTTATTTGACGTGGACATAACAATTACATTGGATGAACCACCATATGCATTGGCTTAAGTGTTTTAGCACACATGCTAGTTTTCAACACCTGTCCATGGGAGGCTTTTTAGAAAGGGAATAAACAATAATAATAATAATAATAATAATAATAATAATAATAATAATAATACAAAAAAAGAATAAAGCTAACAAAAAATAATAATGATAATACTAATAAAAAAGGAAAAAAGAAGTAAAGGAAAACCAAAAATACCATAAAATTAAAAAAAGGGGGGAAAAAAGTATATATTGAAAATTATTTTCATACATAGACTATAAAGGAAAGGCAACATGTCTCAGACAATAACCCAAGCTATTCATGTGAGCACTGTTGTGTTTAAGTGCTCTGTAAAAAGCAATGCCTCTAGTTTTACATTTTAGTAGGTAAAGCATTCCAGAGTTTTGGCCCCTTTGCCGAAAAAACAAGCAGACTGACCAAAAGATGTCTTATAGTTTGGGACAATGCAGTCGCCACTGATAGTGGCTCGTGTGTTTGCCCTGTGTGAACTCAGAAAACAGAGATGACACATGATACATCAGACATTTAAAAAACAGTCTGACATCATTCAAATCGACAAAACTGTCAAAGCTAAGAAGGTTATGCTTTTTTAAACTATAGCAAGATATTATGTTATATGCAAAAAAAATTAAGCATACATTGACAACAACATAACCAGTTATTAATACTTTCTCTCTTGTTTTTCCACTTTCTCTCTTGTTAATTTTCAACCGATTTATGAATAAGAACAGAAAATTACCGCTCTGATTATGGATGAACAAAAAAATATTGGTTTACTTTTTTATACAATAAGGAGCTTTAGGGATTGTGTCAAGATTTGATTGTTGTGATGATTATTGTTGTTATTGTTAATAATGATAATGATAGTAACGTTAATAATAATAATTTTACGGTTAAGTTGTTTGTTTTGCTTGGTTGGGTTGTTGTTTAACGAGCTGTTTGTATTTTTTTCTTAATATTTTTTTTCCCATATATATTATGTTTGTTTGAGATTACATAGAGCTTTCATGTCTTATAAGTGTGTGTGTGTGCGTGTGTGTGTGTGTGTGTGTGTGTGTGTATGTGTGTGTGTGTGTGTGTGTGTGTGTGTGTGTGTGTGTGTGTGTGTGTGTGTGTGTGTGTGTGTATGTTGTATATGGATATGGGTGTAAAAAATATATACACTCACCTAAAGGATTATTAGGAACAGCTATTCAATTTCTCATTAATGCAATTATCTAATCAACCAATCACATGGCAGTTGCTTCAATGCATTTAGGGGTGTGGTCCTGGTCAAGACAATCTCCTGAACTCCAAACTGAATGTCAGAATGGGAAAGAAAGGGGATTTAAGCAATTTTGAGTGTGGCATGGTTGTTGGTGCCAGACGGGCCGGTCTGAGTATTTCACAATCTGCTCAGTTACTGGGATTTTCACACACAACCATTTCTAGGGTTTACAAAGAATGGTGTGAAAAGGGAAAAACATCCAGTATGTGGCAGTCCTGTGGGCGAAAATGCCTTGTTGATGCTAGAGGTCAGAGGAGAATGGGCCGACTGATTCAAGCTGATAGAAGAGCAACTTTGACTGAAATAACCACTCGTTACAACCGAGGTATGCAGCAAAGCATTTGTGAAGCCACAACACGCACAACCTTGAGGCGGATGGGCTACAACAGCAGAAGACCCCACCGGGTACCACTCATCTCCACTACAAATAGGAAAAAGAGGCTACAATTTACACAAGCTCCCCAAAATTGGACAGTTGAAGACTGGAAAAATGTTGCCTGGTCTGATGAGTCTTGATTTCTGTTGAGACATTCAGATGGTAGAGTCAGAATTTGGCGTAAACAGAATGAGAACATGGATCCATCATGCCTTGTTACCACTGTGCAGGCTGGTGGTGGTGGTGTAATGGTGTGGGGGATGTTTTCTTGGCACACTTTAGGCCCCTTAGTGCCAATTGGGCATCGTTTAAATGCACGGCCTACCCGAGCATTGTTTCTGACCATGTCCATCCCTTTATGACCACCATGTGCCCATCCTCTGATGGCTACTTCCAGCAGGATAATGCCCCATGTCACAAAGCTCGAATCATTTCAAATTGGTTTCTTGAACATGATAATGAGTTCACTGTACTAAAATGGCCCCCACAGTCACCAGATCTCAACCCAATAGAGCATCTTTGGGATGTGGTGGAACGGGAGCTTCGTGCCCTGGATGTGCATCCCACAAATCTCCATCAACTGCAAGATGCTATCCTATCAATATGGGCCAACATTTCTAAAGAATGCTTTCAGCACCTTGTTGAATCAATGCCACGTAGAATTAAGGCAGTTCTGAAGGCGAAAGGGGGTCAAACACAGTATTAGTATGGTGTTCCTAATAATCATTTAGGTGAGTGTATATATACTGTATGTGATGAATTTGAGGAGACCCCAGGAAGAATAGCAACTGGAATGTCAGGAGCTAATGGGGATCTTAATAAATAAACAAACAATAAACATGTAGGGAGGCTTCACCAAAAAAGAATGTTCCTCATACCTTATTTCCTTCCTGAGTTATTGCATTTCAAATAAGAAAAAATATGTATAAATATAACTGTAACATATCCACTGGAGGCAAGCTTTAAGAACCCAAGTGCAGTTTTATTTAACAAAACTAAATAATGACTTGAACAGACTTGACTTGAACACTCACCAAACAGCGGGTTACACAAACATTCAATCACTCGACAAGGACACATGGCAAACATGAGGGCTAATGGTGAATTCAAGTCCTCCTGGGATGTTCGTATTTACGAGGTGAGAAGTCGTGTTTACATGCATTCAAGTCTCTTTGGTCGGAGCAAGATGGCGGTGTACCTTCTTTTAATGAATTTCACGAAAATACAGCAAGGTTTGTTAACTCTGCTTATAGAAAATGAAGAACAAAGAATGCGCATCAGCTGAGTTTTAATCTGAATGAAGCCACTGTAAGCTGCATCGTTATAGGTATATTAGGCTAATTGTTATATTACAATGTTAGCTTACTTTGCTGTAAATGACAAAGCCTGACAGTGTGACAGCTAAATATTCGTTGCATCCATTGATTCCACCATGTTTCTCACTGACACGCCCCCAACTCCTGAAGTTGTCCAACAAATCCTGAACTTCCCACTGGTATTTACGACTTTGTGGTGGCGTTCATGTGCATTCAACTCGTAAACACGATCTTTACAACTTGACTTGAACGCACCATAAAATACACAGACTAATGACAAGACAAGGGACACCTGTATACAGCGATCAAACAATGAACCAATGACAGAACAGAACTAAGGACCTACAAAACTAAATGAACCAATGACAACATAACACAAGATCACATGAGGGCATGGGAATTAGCCTAGAAATCTAGACGCAACCTAGCGGCAAAAAATCTAATTTGCAGCCAGGGTTGTCTAGCAACTCTCCGTTGGCTTGCGAGCTGGAGAAACCAAACTCTGGTCAGGCCAATCACATCGTGTATAGAGTCGGTGGGCGGGCTTAACATAATGAAGGCAGAGTTGCGGCGGTTCTGCGTGCTACTCGTAAACAAAGAAGCTGGCGAACAGCGGTCTTTCGAATCGGCTTTGGCTTCGACTCTGGAAGACTTGGAGTTCAGCTTTTCTTTGAGGAAAGAACAAAGAACGGCACTGAAGTCATTCTTAAGAAAGGAAGATGTGTTCGGAGTTTTGCCGACCGGATACGGCGAAAGTTTAATCTGTCAACTAGCTCCGCTTCACCTTCTTCGCTGCTCTGGTTGGTTGTAGCGCTATCCTATTGCGTGCAGAGGGCATTTGAAAGACAACCGTTTATCCCGCCCCTCGGATTGAGCCCTGCCAATGGTGAGTTCCCAGACCCAACATCTTGATGTGAGTCTGGCTTGTCAGGCTACATGGAAACATGACAAAATGGCCCTGTCCTAAATGGCACACTTCATGGGCACTTTCGGTCTTGTGGACTTAAAATGGCCGCTGCGTGCACATGCGTGTCCGTTAAGTTCACGAGACTGCAGGGTGTCCCATTTGTCATTTTAGGTCTCAGAAGGGTGCTCGCGAGCACCCCCTTTGAGGCCGATATGTGCCCTCGATGCGCACTTCTGCCGAGCCCGCACTGGTAATGTAATTTATATTTTAAAAAGGTAAAAAGTGTTCTATCAAACGATACCTACCTTTTGACTCTCCTTGCTATAGTTATGGAGTTATGAGTCTTTATTTTTGTGTATGCCTTCAGGTCTTAAAGGGTTAATAACTGCATGAGTCTGCTATCAATGGCTCAAGGAAGCTCTAAAATGACGTTTTTGAATTAGCAACAGAGCCTTGGGATGAGATGCGTAAGAAATTAGGGACCCACTTTATATTAGGTGGCCTTAACTACTATGTACTAACATTTTAATTAATAATTTGATACAATGCACTTATTGTGTACATACATGTTTTTACATTGTACTTACATTTTTAAAAATACCTGCATGCAATTACGTCTGTAATTAATTTCTGTAGTTACATTTGTAATTACACTGTTGACAATTCCCTTACATCTATCCCTACCCTTAAACTTACCCACACCACCACACCTGACCCTAACTCTACCCGTATCCCACCTCAATATCAGCAAAGGTGTTTTGCAATACAATTTGAACACAGTAAGTACATTGTACTTATTTTTTGATGTAAGTACATAGTAGTTAAGGCCACCTAATATAAAGTGGGGCCGAAATTGGACCTGCACTCAAGAGTGTATTAAGGACATATCCTGACAAATGTCTTAAAATACATCATCTGATCAATGTTTTGAGGTGTGGTAACCCTAGTATAGGCAGAATAATTGACTCCAGGTCATTGAATTATTGAAAAATAATGCACACCCGAGGTGTAAGTAATGTAAAAGTAATGTAATATTACTTTCCATCAAAGGTAGTAACGCAACATTGCAATGCCTTACTTTTAAAAGTAATTTCCCCCAACACTGAGTATTAAAGCTGTGCCAAACCAGCCCTGCTGTTCCCTCCTCATGGCCGTCGGTCTGTGATCTAATGCTGCAGGTGAGACATCAATAGTCCATTTGTCTGACATTGTGTTTGTTCATTAATGGTGTTGATTATAGGAGATCCGAGAGCAGGTCTCTCATGCTCTTTAAAAACTGTACATCAACTCTCGGCCTCAGGATGGCATCAAAATTTTAACACAAAGCACTTACACCGGATCAAACTTCCTGGATGTTTAATTCCTTGGCTCTCATAAGCAGCTAATAATAGAATAATGTCTATAATCCATATACTTAGTGGTCTGCACACACATTTATTAGCCTTTACATATACACACAGATGAACATTTAGAGATGAAATATTACAGGCTTAAATATTTAAACCAGCAGTACCTTCATGGTGAAGCACACAAGGCGATGAAGAGCTGGTTTTGCAATATGGAAAATCCTCACTCCTAAGAAATCGCTCCTTCATGTTTGGCACTATAAACTCCACACATCCTTACAGTGGGAAGAATGAAGAAACACATAAAATAAAGTCACTTTTTCATTCAGAGTGGATCATAATCTTGTGTATTGGGGAATATAAAAGTGCTTGTAAAAGGTCTGTAAACTGCATTTTATGATACAAGTAATAAATATTACATAATGTTGAACATTATTTATATGTACATTCATACACAGTAAAAAACATTGGGTTATTTTTTTTAACCGGACCTTCGGGCTACCAATATTGGGTCACTAAGTTTGGGTTATTTTTAACCCCAAATTATTAAGTGAGTAAACGTTCTTTAATAGTTTCTAAATAGTTAATCAATTCTTGTGTTGCAAAATGTCTCTTTGGAAATGTATTCATCTTCATGAGTTTTTACAGGTTCTCTGTTTTGGGGTTAAAACACTACACTCTAAAAAATGCTGGGTTAAAAACAACCCAAGTTGGGTTGAAAATGGACTAACCCAGCAATTGGGTTGTTTTAAACCAGTGAATGGGTCGTTTTAACCCAGCGGTTCACTTAAACGTTTGCTTAAAACAACCCAATTGCTGGGTTAGTCCATTTTCAACCCAACTTGGGTTGTTTTTAACCCAGCATTTTGTAGAGTGTAGAAAATATTTTCTGTAACCATTTATTTGTGTATATTCAAATATCAAGAATATTTTTCAAAAGTTTGGGGTCCGTACGATTTAAATGTATTTGAAAAAAAGGCTCTTATACTCACCATGGTCAGACGGACAAATCGTGGCCAAAATCACACAGTGTGCACCCGCAGATCCTGACGCATCAACCCAGTGTTTGGGTAGTTTTTGTGTTACTCAGATCCTGGGTCAGACGCATCAACCCAGTGTTTGGGTAGATTTAGTGTTCCTCAGATCCTGGGTCAGACATAACAACCCAGTGTTTGGGTAGTTTTTGTGTAACACAGATCCTGGGTCAGATGTAACAACCCAGTGTTTGGGTAGATTTGGTGTTCCTCAGATCCTGGGTCAGACGTAACAACCCAGTGTTTGGGTAGATTTGGTGTTCCTCAGATCCTGGGTCAGACGTAACAACCCAGTGTTTGGGTAGATTTGGTGTTCCTCAGATCCTAGGTCAGACCTAACAACCCAGTGTTTGGGTAGTTTTTGTGTTACACAGATCCTGGGTCAGACGCATCAACCCAGTGTTTGGGTAGATTTAGTGTTCCTCAGATCCTGGGTCAGACATAACAACCCAGTGTTTGGGTAGTTTTTGTGTAACACAGATCCTGGGTCAGATGTAACAACCCAGTGTTTGGGTAGATTTGGTGTTCCTCAGATCCTGGGTCAGACGTAACAACCCAGTGTTTGGGTAGATTTGGTGTTCCTCAGATCCTAGGTCAGACCTAACAACCCAGTGTTTGGGTAGTTTTTGTGTTACACAGATCCTGGGTCAGGCGTAACAACCCAGTGTTTGGGTAGATTTAGTGTTCCCCAGATCCTGGGTCAGACGTAACAACCCAGTGTTTGGGTAGATTTGGTATTCCTCAGATCCTAGGTCAGACCTAACAACCCAGTGTTTGGGTAGTTTTTGTGTAACACAGATCCTGGGTCAGATGTAACAACCCAGTGTTTGGGTAGTTTTTGTGTAACACAGATCCTGGGTCAGACGTAACAACCCAGTGTTTGGGTAGATTTGGTGTTCCTCAGATCCTGGGTCAGATGTAACAACCCAGTGTTTGGGTAGTTTTTGTGTAACTCAGATCCTGGGTCAGGTGTAACAACCCAGTGTTTGGGTAGTTTTTGTGTAACTCAGATCCTGGGTCAGGTGTAACAACCCAGTGTTTGGGTAGTTTTTGTGTAACTCAGATCCTGGGTCAGGTGTAACAACCCAGTGTTTGGGTAGTTTTTGTGTAACTCAGATCCTGGGTCAGGTGTAACAACCCAGTGTTTGGGTAGTTTTTGTGTAACCCAGATCCTGGGTCAGACGTATCAACCCAGTGTTTGGGTAGTTTTTGTGTTCCCCAGATCCTGGGTCAGACGTAACAAACCAGTGTTTGGGTAGTTTTTGTGTTCCCCAGATCCTGGGTCAGATGTAACAACCCAGTGTTTGGGTAGTTTTTGTGTTCCCCAGATCCTGGGTCAGACGTAACAACCCAGTGTTTGGGTAGTTTTTGTGTAACTCAGATCCTGGGTCAGGTGTAACAACCCAGTGTTTGGGTAGTTTTTGTGTAACACAGATCCTGGGTCAGACGTAACAACCCAGTGTTTGGGTAGATTTGGTGTTCCTCAGATCCTGGGTCAGATGTAACAACCCAGTGTTTGGGTAGTTTTTGTGTTCCCCAGATCCTGGGTCAGACGTAACAACCCAGTGTTTGGGTAGTTTTTGTGTAACTCAGATCCTGGGTCAGACGTAACAACCCAGTGTTTGGGTAGTTTTTGTGTAACTCAGATCCTGGGTCAGACGTAACAACCCAGGTGTTGTGTTATTTATCGCAGGCTTTTTCAACCTCTTTAGCAGTGCGGCTCCGTCAAATTGGTGCATGTCTTCGGTAAAATACAGCTTTGTGTACATTTACTTTAAAATCGCTATTGTTCTTTATATCATTTAATTTAATCATTTAATAATGTTGTGAGTCACCAAAACGAGTGTCGCTCTGTTTTTTTGCCTGATGCTTGGCTTAAAATGTTATGATTTTATTAAAAAAATATACAGAATATAAATACTTTCGTTAAATATATTATCAGAACTGTACACTGATTGTTTATGGACAGGTTATGGATTCAGTCACAGCATATTTCGTCTAGTTAGAAGTTTAATAATAATACTAATAATTAGTTATATTTAGGAATATATATATTATATATATATAGATTATATATATATAGGAATTTTGGGTTTTCATGAGCTGTATGCCAAAATCATCAGTATTAAAACAATAAAAGACCTGAAATATTTCAGTTGGTGTGCAATGAATCTAAAATATATGAAAGTTTAATTTTTATCATTACATCATGGAAAATAATGAACTTTATCACAATATGCTAATTTTTTTAGAAGGACCTGTATATGGGGATGATTAGGAGGCCATGATGGACAGAGGCCAACGGGCAAATTTTGGGAAAAAATGATCGATGGGCATCCTGGGATTTTTAATGACCACAGAGAGTCAGGACCTCGGTTTAACGTCTCATCCGAAGTTTCTCTGCTGAACACGACACAAGCTCCAGAACGAGATCCAGCGCCATCACGGTGGAAACGGGACAGCAGAGACTGCTCGATTACACTTGAAAATGTTTAATTTTTACTTCTAATATTTGTTAAACAACCTTAAATGTTAGCAATATGTATTAAAAACTATATAAAATATGCTTTACTGTAAAATAAAAATAAAAATTAAGCAATTATCATGCTTTTTTATTTAAAGTTTAGAGGATTAAGTTAATCCGTATACATTCATTCATGTATGAAGTAAAAATAAGATTTGTATTATTCATTATTTGTTTTATTTAATAAAAACAAATCAACCCAGTATGCTGGGATAAATAAACAACCCAATTTATGGGTATGAACCCAACTAGCCAAAGTCTGTTGTTTAACCCAGTGTTTTTTTAGATTGTATAAATGTATTTTCTGTTAGTTTTGATCAATTTAATGCATCCTTGCTGAATAAAAGTATTAATTTCTTAACCCCCCAAAAATGTGCATCAAAGCAAAATTTCTAAATGTAAGTATGATATGCTCAACATGATGTCTAACAACCACAACGTCTGTTAGCATTCAAGTTAGTCTAGTATAAAGTGTTGTGATGGAATGTATAGGATCATTAGGGAATATATCAGCATTTCTTTGATGTCCAGAGAATTGCTCATGCAACGCTCAACAAACCCGTTTGACAAGCGTCTCTCCTCCTTCAAAGTGAAGCAAAAGAACAACAATCAGGTCTAAGTGGCTCGCAGCTAATCAATACCCAGCGAAAGGAAGCCATTGATCAATATCTATAGTTTTTACGATTGTTCTTTAAAGGTGGAGACTCCATGATGAACAAATGTCAGGAAACATTGGCCTCATATCCATAATTCATCAAAGAGGATGAGTTAAACTAAAAGAAACGTATTTTCTGATGCACGTCCTGCCAAAAACATGAGTGGAGATCATCTTGATTATCCACCGACATTTCAATTATGCATAAACATAAACGTGATTGATTACACAGATCTCGTTTAATGCTCCGCAAACGTTTGCTTGATTGTCCATCAGAAAACCCTCTGCATCTCTTTTGCTTGGCATCGACCGTAAACAAACTTCCTACAGCCACAGGAATATATCATAAAAAAGCATAAATCCACATGCACAGCTTCTGACTTATGACATCCATTAAGGTTAACAAATTAGCATGAAGTAAGTTTAACTTGATGTACTAAAACAGAAATAAAAATTAATCATAAAAACTATTCAGGCATTATGACAAAACGTAATAAAAATGACAAAAACACACTAAAATTAGCAACACTCAGGACAGTTTTATAATAGTTACTTGAAATAGAATTATTAATAATAATATGTTTTATTTATAGTGCCTTTCCCAAGCTCAAGGTCGCTGAACAAGAAAATAACACATTCAGCATTAAACACAAGCCTCCACTGTAAAAAAATCCCTGTAAAATTTATGGTAAAAAAACGGCAGCTGCGGTTACCAGTACTTTACCGTAAAAAATATGGTAGCAACATTTTAGGTTTAACATATTTAAGTTAAATTTACAGTAAATAACCATATTTCATTAACTGAAATAATGTTCAAGTAAACATTATTACATATAAACAAGTAAAGTCATAACATAATGATACCTTTGCAAATCATTCTCTAATGATTAATTAAAGCAGAAACAACTGGAAGAGGAAATGTATGGCTTCAACCCGTTGAGGTAATTAACATATGAATTTACACTATTAGTTAATATAATATGTTATTAGGGAATTAAGACATTGTGACACATTTAACTAATAACACTTCATATATTACTTAACCTATTAATATAATCCTTAATAATGGTTTAGTTCTTCATGAGTCTATGATTATCTGTGCATTAGTTAAGCATGAATTAATACATATCAGTGCACCCGTATTGTAAAGTGTTACCAAATAAACTGAGATAACACACTACCCGAGATGCCGATAGCCGAGAGGTAAGTATATGATGAGATATAGTGTCAAAGGCAACTGTTAGAACAGTAAAACAACCAGAATCAGCAGACATTAGGAGGTTATTAGTCATTTTTACCAACGCTGTTTCAGTGCTGTGGCCTGACCGAGAGCCAGATTGAAAGGGATCAGGAAGATTGTTAGCAGAGAGATGAGCTTGTAGCTGAGAGGCAACTACTTCTTCAAGCAGCTTCGCAACTAAAGAAAGATTAGATATAGGTCTGAAATTGTTCATAACAGAAGAATCCAGCCCAGGTTTCTTTAAAATAGGAGTGACCGCACCGCAGCTGTTTTTAATGATTTTTATTTTCACTAAGTGAAAATAATTTGTTAGGCACTTTATTTCCACTTTTAGAACATTTACTTAATTTTTATTGAAAGTAAATGCCTTTCCGATGTGATGTGTGATTGGAAAAAGGAGAAGAGCGAGTTCGGCAAAAGGCTGATTCGAACCCGGGTCGATCGCGTTAAAACCAAGATCCTTGAGCCTTACGCTTTACTGACTACACCACTGGAAATGTTGAGCTTTGATTAATCTTGTTTGTCTCAACCAGGCATAGTTAAAATAGGAGTGACCGCACTGCAGCTGTTTTTAATGATAGCGGGACAGACCCAGAAGAAAAAGAACAGTTGATCAGATGAGCAATAGGAGATGAGATTACAGATAGGCAGTTTTTAAGAAGTGAGGAAGGCGCTGGATCTAACTGACAAGTAGATGAGCAAGTTTGAACAACTAGGTCATTAACAGAAGATGGACCGGAGTAAAGCTAGAGAGGATGTATTTTATGGGCTGAGGTTAGAGGACACTTCTGATGAGTTTGATGAAAATGTTTCATAAATAGATTTGATCTTATTTTTTTTTTTAAAGTGGAGGAAGGAGTTGGAGAGGTCAATTGAGCCAGTAATAAGATGCGATGATGGGTTAATAAGTTTGTTAACAGTTGAAAATAATGTCTTTTAGCAGTGTTAATTATGGTGGAGTAATATTCTGTACGTGCGGCATTAAGAGTTGTATTTCATCTGGTGAGCACATAAATCTTGATAATGTTCCTCCAGGCAACTTTTCCTAAAGGCAGCGGCTATTTACACTAAGTGAAAATAATTTGTTAGGCACTTTATTTCCACTTTTAGAACATTTACTTAATTTTTATTGAAAGTTAATGCCTTTCCGATGTGATGTGTGATTGGAAAAAGGAGAAGAGCGAGTTTGGCAAAAGGTGGATTCGAACCCGGGTCGATCGCGTTAAAACCAAGATCCTTGAGCCTTACGCTTTACTGACTACACCACTGGAAATGTTGAGCTTTGATTAATCTTGTTTGTCTCAACCAGGCATAGTTAAAATAGGAGTGACCGCACTGCAGCTGTTTTTAATGATAGCGGGACAGACCCAGAAGAAAAAGAACAGTTGATCAGATGAGCAATAGGAGATGAGATTACAGATAGGCAGTTTTTAAGAAGTGAGGAAGGCGCTGGATCTAACTGACAAGTAGATGAGCAAGTTTGAACAACTAGGTCATTAACAGAAGATGGACCGGAGTAAAGCTAGAGAGGATGTATTTTATGGGCTGAGGTTAGAGGACACTTCTGATGAGTTTGATGAAAATGTTTCATAAATAGATTTGATCTTATTTTTTTTTTAAAGTGGAGGAAGGAGTTGGAGAGGTCAATTGAGCCAGTAATAAGATGCGATGATGGGTTAATAAGTTTGTTAACAGTTGAAAATAATGTCTTTTAGCAGTGTTAATTATGGTGGAGTAATATTCTGTACGTGCGGCATTAAGAGTTGTATTTCATCTGGTGAGCACATAAATCTTGATAATGTTCCTCCAGGCAACTTTTCCTAAAGGCAGCGGCTATTTACACTAAGTGAAAATAATTTGTTAGGCACTTTATTTCCACTTTTAGAACATTTACTTAATTTTTATTGAAAGTTAATGCCTTTCCGATGTGATGTGTGATGGGAAAAAGGAGAAGAGCGAGTTCGGCAAAAGGCGGATTCGAACCCGGGTCGATCGCGTTAAAGGTCCCATTCTTCGTGATCCCACTGTTCAAACTTTAGTTAGTGTGTAATGTTGCTGTTAGAGCATAAATAATACCTGTAAAATTATAAAGCTTAACGTTCAATGCCAAGCGAGATATTTTATTTAACAGAAGTTCCCTTTCAAAGCCTACAGCGAACGGCCGGCTTGGACTACATCCTGGTACTTCCTACATAAATGACGTCAGTAGAACAGTAGAACAGACTAACCTCCGCCCACAAGAATACGCGAAAAAGGGGGCGTGGTCTTGTTGCTGACCCACGTGGAGAAGAGGAAGTGTCGCGTAGAGAAAAGGAATTGTTGCGTTTGACTGTGTTTGTCGCCATGTCGTCGAGACGCTGTTATTTTCATCCCGGAGTCAAATCACCTTTGTTTGGCTTTCCCAGGGACGCTGTAGAAAGCGTCATTGAGCATTGAGCGCATACATCTCCCGTTAAGAGGCGTGACCTTTCCGTGCAAGTTACGTGCGCTAAGCTGCTGTCGAATCACAACACGGGAACCGTGCCACGTGCGCTAAGCTGCGGTCAAATCACAACACGGGAACCGCTGGCACAATCAGAACTCGTTACGTATTTCTGAAGGAGGGACTTCATAGAACAAGGAACTCATCAGCCGTTTTTAGGACAGTGAAAACAGCGGTGTACAGATGAGTAAATTGTGTGAAAAATACTGTGTTTTTTTACACGCGCGAAACATGAACACGTTATATTGCACACTGTAAACACAATCAAAGCTTCAAAAAAACACGAAGAACGGGACCTTTAAAACCAAGATCCTTGAGCCTTACGCTTTACTGACTACACCACTGAAAATGTTGAGCTTTGATTAATGTTGTTTGTCTCAACCAGGCAAAGTTAGGCGGAGCTAGTGCAAATAGCACTTGCCAACAAGGCACGCTATTTGCACTTGGTGTAAATAGACACTTGGTTTCCTATATATCGGCGCTCGATTCATAGTTTTTTATTAGTTAATGCTCTGTAAATGCTGTAAAAATATATTGATCAGTGTTAGCTTATGTTAGTTAATGCATGAATGTTAACAAATGAGACCTGTTAAGTGTTACCATAAAAAAATCTAACTATAATAGACTGAACACTAGCAACTCTACAGCATCATGGTGGCAAGTTTTACACACTTCATGTAAAAGAAAATAAGCTAGTAAAACACACATCTGGGAATATTGATACCGGATTCCTCTGAACTTGAATGACCATAGCTCTGTGTGTCCATATGATCAACCAATCACAGCATGCTAAAACTGGGATGTCACCACTTATGTACTGCAGTCTGCATAGCTTTACATTAGGCGTGGTGTTCCAGGTATCACTTTCTTCAGAGCATCATCATCCTCATTAGAGCCCTAAAACATTGATAACCTCTTAACCACGAATGACCATACCCTTAAAGCTCTGAATTATTAAACGCTCTTTAGCCATCTATACGATTAGAATTAGCATTCCAGAGGCTTTTAAGCTTCAAAGTTTGTCCATCACATGCTTAATAGAGAAGGTGGACATATGCTCTTTTCTGTAAGACACTGTTACTGTGAATAAGAAAGAGATTAATACACGAACATTAGATAATGTATTGAGAAAAATGCACAGAAAATCTATACATATGGAACTGGAATATACTATAACATTTCATTCATTATGGGATTTCATAAAACAAAACACAAATCCGGATCAAAACACAGATGAAGAAGCAACAGAAACAAGTGATAAAATCATTGCTTAAGCACATGTGAAATAACGCATTTATCAAAGATTAAACAGCATATAAAACAAAACTGCCTAACGATGCTGAATGAAATGTCGAAGCAGGAGGACTGTGAAGCTTTGGGGGTGTGGATGGACTCAGGCTGCGTCCGAAATCACATACTTCCCTACTACATAGTAGGCGAAAAACAGAAGAATGATTGAATTCACAGTAGGGGAGATTGGGGTAAGATGAGCCAGTGGGTAAATTGACCCATCCCCTTTATCTTGGCAACCATGCACTGTCATGTGACCATATATACTATATTGCCAAAAGTATAGGGACACCCCTCCAAATCATTGAATTCAGGTGTTCAATCACTTCCATGGCCACAGGTGTATAAATCAAGCACTAGGCATGCAGACGCTTCTACAAACATTTGTGAAAGAATGTGTCGCTCTCAGGAGCTCAGCGAACTCACCGTGCCAACGTACCGTGATCGGTTGCCACATGTGCAATAAGTCCATTCGTGAAATTTCCTCACTATTCCACGGTCAACTCTTAGTGGTGTTATAACAAAGTGGAAGCAATTGGGAACAACTACAACTCAGCCACGAAGTTGTAGGCCATGTAAAATCACAAGGCGGGGTCAGCGCATGCTGAGGTCACAGTGCGCAGAAGTCGCCAACTTTCTGCAGAGCCAATAGCTTCAGACCTCCAAACTTCATGTGGCCTTCAGATGAGCTCAAGAACAGTGTGTAGAGCTTCATGGAATGGGTTTCCATGGCCGAGCAGCTCATCCAAGCCTTACATCACCAAGTAAAATGCAAAGCGTGGGATGCAGTGGGGTAAAGCACGCCACCACTGGACTCTAGAGCAGTGGAGACGTGTTCTCTGGAGTGACCATTTACGCTTCTCTGTCTGGCCATCCCATGGAAGAGGTGGTTGCCAGGAGAACAGGACTTGTGCCAAGTTTGGTGGAGGGGGGGATTATGGTGTGGGGTTGTTTTTCAGGGGTTGGGCTTGGCCCCTTAGTTCCAGTGAAAGGAACTCTTAATGCTTCAGCACACCAAGACATTTTGGACAATTTCATGCTCCCAACTTTGTGGGAACAGTTTGGGGATGGCCCCTTCATGTTTCAACATGACATATCACCCGGTAGCCCAAGACTGGTTTCCCACTGAAGCCAAGCAGGACTGAGCCTGGTCAGTACCTAGATGGGTTGTTGTTTGTAGAGGTGTTAGTGAGGCCAGCAGGGGGCGCTCACATTGTGGTCTGTGTGGGTCCTAACACCACAGTATAGTGATGGGGACACTATACTGTAACAAGCACCGTCCTTCAGATGAGACGTTAAACCGAGGTCCTGACTCTCTGTAGTCATTAAAAATCCCAGGATGTCCTTCGGTAAAAAAGTAGGGATGTAACCCTGGCATTCTGGCGAAATTTGCCCATTGGCCCCTGTCCATCATGGCCTCCTAAACATCCCCATATACAGTGAGGAAAATAAGTATTTGAACACCCTGCTATTTTGCAAGTTCTCCCACTTGGAAATCATGGAGGGGTCTGAAATTGTCATCGTAGGTGCATGTCCACTGTGAGAGACATAATCTAAAAAATAAAATCCAGAAATCACAATATAGGATTTTTTAACTATTTATTTGTATGATACAGCTGCAAATAAGTATTTGAACACCTGTCTATCAGCTAGAATTGTGACCCTCAAATACCTGTTAGTCTGCCTTTAAAATGTCCTCCTCCACTCCATTTATTATCCTAAATTAGATGCACCTGTTTGAGGTCGTTAGCTGCATAAAGACACCTGTCCACCCCATACAATCAGTAAGAATCCAACTACTAACATGGCCAAGACCAAAGAGCTGTCCAAAGACACTAGAGACAAAATTGTACACCTCCACAAGGCTGGAAAGGGCTACAGGGAAATTGCCAAGCAGCTTGGTGAAAAAAGGTCCACTGTTGGAGCAATCATTAGAAAATGGAAGAAGCTAAACATGACTGTCAATCTCCCTCGGACTGGGGCTCCATGCAAGATCTCACCTTGTGGGGTCTCAATGCTCCTAAGAAAGGTGAGAAATCAGCCCAGAACTACACGGGAGGAGCTGGTCAATGACCTGAAAAGAACTGGGACCACCGTTTCCAAGGTTACTGTTGGTAATACATTAAGATGTCATGGTTTGAAATCATGCATGGCACGGAAGGTTCCCCTGCTTAAACCAGCACATGTCAAGGTCCGTCTTAAGTTTGCCAATGACCATTTGGATGATCCAGAGGAGTCAAAGTCATGTGGTCAGATGAGACCAAAATAGAACTTTTTGGTCATAATTCCACTAAACGTGTTTGGAGGAAGAAGAATGATGAGTACCACCCCAAGAACACCATCCCTACTGTGAAGCATGGGGGTGGTAGCATCATGCTTTGGGGGTGTTTTTCTGCATATGGGATAGGGCGACTGCACTGTATTAAGGAGAGGATGACCGGGGCCATGTATTGCGAGACTTCCCTCAGTTAGAGCATTGAAGATGGGTCGAGGCTGGGTCTTCCAACATGACAATGACCCGAAGCACACAGCCAGGATAACCAAGGAGTGGCTCTGTAAGAAGCATATCAAGATTCTGGCGTGGCCTAGCCAGTCTCCAGACCTAAACCCAATAGAGAATCTTTGGAGGGAGCCCCAACTCTGTGTTTCTCAGCGACAGGCCAGAAACCTGACTGATCTAGAGAAGATCTATGTGGAGGAGTGGGCCAAAATGCCTCCTGCAGTGCAAACCTGGTGAAAAACTACAGGAAACGTTTGACCTCTGTAATTGCAAACAAAGGCTAATGTACCAAATATTAACATTGATTTTCTCAGGTGTTCAAATACTTATTTGCAGCTGTATCATACAAATAAATAGTTAAAAAATCATACATTGTGATTTCTGGATTTTTTTTTTAGATTGTCTCTCACAGTGGACATGCACCTACGATGACAATTTCAGACCCCTCCATGACTTCCAAGTGGGAGAACTTGCAAAATAGCAGGGTGTTCAAATACTTATTTTCCTCACTGTATATACGATTGGCTTCATCACTCGGTCTCCTCTCCACCAATCAGCTGGTGTGTGGTGGGCGTTCTGGCACAATATGGCTGCCGTTGAATCATCCAGGTGGTGCTGCACATTGGTGGTGGTTGAGGAGATTCCCCCCTTCTATTTAAAGCGCTTTAAGTGCATAGAAAAGCGCTATATAAATGCAACAAATTATTATTTATTATTATGACTGCGCACCAGTGCACAAAGCGTCGGTCGATAAAGACATGGATGAGCGAGTTTGGTGTGGAGGAACTTGTCTGGCCTGCACAGAGTCCTGACCTCAACCCGATAGAACACCTTTGGGATGAATTAGAGTGGAGACTGAGAGCCAGTCCTTCTCGTCCAACATCAGTGCCTGACCTCACAAATGCGCTTCTAGAAGAATGGTCAAAATTCCCATAAACACACTCCTAAACCTCATGGAAAGCCTTCCCAAGAGTTGAAGCTGTTATAGCTGCAAAGGGTGGGCCGACTCCATTTTAAACCCTACGGATTAAGAATGGGATGTCATATATATATAAATACACGTCTCTGAAACTAACTGAAGCGTCTGAAATCACATATTGAGTATATAGGTACTTATTTTGAATGAATACTTTGTGAACACTAACAAATTATGTTAAAGACGTACTACATCCGCCATGTCGTCACTGTCATGTGACCTACAGCATCAGTTGTGTTGCTTCACTGTAATTCACAAATCCTCTCCTGTGGCCTCATGAGATAGTAAAGTGTCCATCGTTTGCACGCTTCAGAATCACGCCGGGAGTAGTAGGTCATCCGGGTTCTTTTTCCCTACACTTGAGTACTGTGAATTCAGACACACTTCTTGTCACATTCTGTTTTCCGCCTACTATATAGTGGGGAAGTATGAGATTTCGGACGCAGCCATGGTACACACATGCTGCATACTGCAAAAAATAAAGTATGCTAGTATGGCTTTGTGGGGTCTCGCTGATCTTAATGGAGGCTGTATTTCCTTCTGTTTCCCTCTGATCTCTGACAGAGTGGGAAAAGCTCATCTCTTTAATAGAGTCAGGAGATACACATGTATTTAATAGCTAATTGAACAGGGAGGATATAATGAACTGCAGGTGGAAGCAAGATAACAATGCCAAATTGAATCACACGGCAATCTGAGTCCACAGATTCTGCTGAGTCGACAAACTCTGATCATTAAACAACTTCCGACAGCTATGAGTATTGACAATAACTTCATTACATAAAAGTTAGATCAAGAAAAGACATAGGCAAACTTCCTGCCAACTCCAAACACACGTCATGATGAACCTCTCATTGACTTCTATTCTTCTTAAAAGCCATCTATTGTAGACAAACCTAAACCTTTACTCTAAACTTTTAATCTCTTAATGAAGATGGTTTTGGAAGCAAACACGACAAAGTTGAATGCTTACATTAGAGGGCCTGCTGTTGTTATCTGATTATGACTACAGCCTAACCTCAATCCTCACAAACATGTTATTTGATCCCCTTTAAAAAGCTTTTTCGCTACTCTTTCCAAGTCTTTTCAATACGTTTGCTGTAGTATTTCTGTATTTTCAGACTACATTTTTTGTGAAACAATTAAACAGATGTGAAGATATGTACCTATACAACATAACTTACTAAATCCTTAAAATACTAAGAAGGAATTTCAGAGCATGTAGTGCCACCTGCTGCTGAGAAGGAATCACTACAGCTGAACCACAGTCCTTCAAAATTCTGTAAAATTCTACTGTAAAGCACAAATTAAACTCAACAGGGATAATGCTTCATGTTTTTATGGACATATGTCATATACTCTAGTGCTCTAAAATGAACCAGCACTGTGTATGCACACATATTTAATCACTTCAAATGAAATATGTGCAAATAAGGACACTGATACATGATATTCATAACACTTTAAAGGGATAGTTCACCCAAAAATGAAAAGAATTGTCATTTACTCACCCTCATGTTGTTCCAATGTATGGGTTCTAATGTATGTTGAACACAAAAGAAGATATTTTGAAGAATGTTGGCAATCATTTGATGGCACAGATGCCTTCAACTGTCTGGTTACCAACATTCTTCAAAATATCTTTCGTGTTCAACAGCAGAAAGAAACTCATATAGGTTTGGAACAACTTGAGGATGAGTTAATGACAATTCTTTTAATTTTTGGGTGAAGTGTCCCATTGCTGATCAAAAACATTATGTTTATAATATTTATTTCACATGGCACAGGTGAGAAATAAAATTCATCCACCATGTAATGTGCGAGGTGCACAGACAAATTTGCTATCTCTTTCACACAGTATTGTAAAATTACAACATTGACATTACAAGCTCAAAATTTAGTATGATTAAAGCATTTAACAGTACCTTAATATCTGCATGATATAGACATATTACTAAATAAATAAAATATATTTTGGGCATTTTACTTACTTGAATGTTGATTTATCCAGTCCAGTGAAACATGATGATGAGCTTCAAGTCAAGTCCACGTGTCTGTGTGACCCCTTACGAAAATGAACCATGGTTTTACTACAAATAAAACCAAAAAAACCATGGTTATTGTAGTTAAACCATGGTAACCACAAATTAACCATGGTTTTGCTACTCTAACCATAGTTTAACCATGGTATTTGTGGTAAAACTGGTTATATAAATGGTAATCAATTAGCCAAAAAAACATGGTTAGCTACTACACTTTTACTATAATAAAACCATGGCAAGAACAGGCCTATTCAAAAAATCTTCTATCACTGCAAGGCTGAACAACAGGGCCTATTAGTCGTGTAAATGTGGTCTTATCTGCAGGTTTATTTTAGTAGAGCTAAATTTGATGATGATGTTGTAATATTACAGCAGTGGTCCTAGGTTTAAAACCCTCATAATTACGACGTAGTACGTCATAAGTTAGACTCGTTAGGTTATAATAAAGCTTTTTAATTTCATAATTTGTTTTTTCATGTGGCAGAAATGCGCTTTACCATACAAACTTGTATGTATAAATAATTGTGAGGACTTTCTCCCCGGTTCTGTAGAGGGCAGTAAAACTCGTTTCGCTCTTTCTGAAGTGTCAAACTCAGATCAGATGTAAACATTCAACATGGCGTCCGGTGTGTTTGTGTTATGGTTTTCATTTCTGCTCGAACTTTTCGTGCACGCGACAGGATTCACTGAAGATTCACTGAACTATTCAAATACATGTTACAAACCAATGAAGGACCACAGACCATCATTCATAAAGTATGGAAATATTTCTCGTTTATATGCTGTACTTAGCATAACAAACCTAGAATAAAAAACTTACAAATCATAATCTGACTGATAATCATAATCATAACCATTTTGGTGCAATGGCAATATCCTGTACTTTAGGACATAGGCTATACCATGGTAATACCATGTTCATGTACCACAGGGATACCACATCTACAATGGCAATTTACATGTTTTTGCCTTTGGTTTTTGTATGTAAAATATGGTAATCACACAGCAAAAAAAAGAAAAAAAAGAAAAGATTTTCTTACTAAGTATTTTTGCCTTGTTTCCCAGAACAATTATCTAAACATTCTTAAACCAAAATGCATTTACTTGAAGCAAAATGACAAGTCTGGCTGAGTTTTGCTTAACCCTTTAACTGTCACCCCCCTTTTTGAGAATACACTATGCACTATCCAAACTTAAAGGGCTGTAATTCAAGAATGCTTTGGAATATAACAAAAGTTTGGTCTCGTTTTAAAGACGACACTCTGCAGATTATTGCTGAAGTGAAAGTAAAATACGAAAGTCAGAAAGAGTTATGGAAGTTTAAATTTACTGTAAATGAAAAATACTGTACTAAATATTTTTTATTTCATATAAAATATATATTTTACAAAAAAGAATTTACTCTAAAATTACTATAAAATCAAAGCCATATGTCTAACCAATTTGTGTTCCAAATTTGAAGTTGATATCATAAAAATTGAAGTTCCCATGAGATTTTGTTTAGGCGCTGTACCAAAAATAGCCACCGGGTGTCATTCAAATTCCATTTATTGTTTTTTTGATGCATTTTCTTTAAATTTCTGTCCAAATATCACTTCCATCACAAAACAGTCACCAAATATGGACCCTTGAGACTCAGACCTTTCCGACAATATGTGTTTTGTCAAGATTGGAAAAGATTTTGAATATAAAGTAGTTAAAATAATTGTTGTAATATGAAACATGACACCGCCCACTAGGGGGAGGAGCCCGCTAGAATAATTTAGAGTAACGTTTCCATGGTAACCCAATGTCCGATTTCAAAACGGTTTTCACAGGATGAAATTTGAGTTTGTAAGCTTTCAAATGATACCTAATTTATGATAATTACTTAAATATATGATACGAAAAAAAGGCGATCAAAAAAGAGCACCAGGCGTCCCACCTGTGGGACGGTCACAGTTAAGAGGTTTTTAAAACAAGTCAGAAAAATAGCTCTTACCCCCAATTTCCACCGGCTGCGTTACGGCTGCGGAACGGCCCCGCTGCGTGACAGCTCCGTGTTCCGTCGTCCGTCAATACCCACCAGGTCGGGATTTGTTGCGGAACGGCTGCGGTCATGACTGACAGCTGACGTCACGAGGCCCCATGTAATCTCGCGAATTCTGGTGTGATCGCGCGATATGTAGTTTCTATAAACAGAACTACCAAACCAGGAACAGTTTTCCATCCTTTTTAATGTTGTCCTTATAAAAAGGATGTGAGGGGTCATAGATGATGGGTTGATTCTGTACCTCAATAATCAGCATTTCTTCATCCATCGTGTCAACGGGGTTAAAACAAGCCTGTCTCCGCCCATTATGACGTTTTCAAGGTGTAGTGTAGGGAAATATGAGCGCGGTGTATTTTATTTTGAAAATTAAACGGATCTTTTATTTTGTTTCTGGCTGTTCTGTTTTGTCACTCGACTTCCTGTCCTGCGTACTCTGCCCTGTAGTGCTGCGGAGCGCTCCGGCATCCGGCAAAAATAGAAGCTCTGCGTATTTGATGCGGAGGGCTGCGGATCGCCGGAGTCGGAACGCAGCTGTAACGCATTCAGTGGAAATACACTCATTGACTTTAATGGAAACCTATTGACTCCGCCGCCGTGACGGAGCCGTAACGCAGCCGGTGGAAATTGGGGGTTATGCTCATCAAGCCTGCATTTAATTGATCAAAAATACAGATTCTTTTTTATTATTATTAAAATATATATATATTTTTACAATTTAAAATAATGGTTTTCTATTTGAATATACTTTAAAATATAATTTATTTCTGTGATGCAAAGCTGAATTTTCTCCAGTCTCCAGTCACATGATCCTTGATGAATAAAAAGAACAGCATTTATTTAAAATATAAGTCTTTTGTAACAATATACACTACTGTTCAAGTTTGGAGTCTTTTGAGTTTGGAGTTATTTTAAAAAAAGAAAATAAATTAATACTTTTATTTAGCAATGATGTATTAAATTGATAAAAAGTTATAGTAAAGATTTATATTATCACAAAATATTTATATTTTGAATAAATGCTATTCTTTTTAACCTTGTATTAATCAACGAATCATGAAAAAGGTATCACAGGTTCCAAAAATAATAATAAATAAAAAAAATGGTTCCAACATTGATAATAATCATCATATCAGAATGATTTCTGAAGGATCATGTGACACTGAAGACTGGAGTAATGATGCTGAACATTCAGCTTTGATCACAGGAATAAATTATATTTTAAAGTATGTTCAAATAGGAAACCATTGTTTTAAATTGTAATAATATTTCACTATTTTCCGTTTTTTATGTATTTTTGATCAGATAAATGCCTTGGTAAGCATAAGAAACTTCTTTCAAAATCATTAAAAATAGTAATGTGTCCAAACTTTTAACCGGTACTGTATATAGGCAACTGTGATTAATCGACTCAACAGCACTAGACGTAATATCTTAAGTGGTGCTTCTCTAATAACTGCATCTTTGAGGAAAAAACTAAAATACTACAAATATTTTTTACAGTGCATTCAACATATGGTATATATCAGAGTGCCATTGTATTTTAATCTTATACAATAAGTTTTGTAAGTGTAAAAGGAACTGCATTTAGAAAGTAGCTATGGTATAATAAGAGGTATTAAATCAAAACTAAAAGGCACTAACTCTATTTTGACCTGATGTTTACACGGTGTCTTCTTTTGTCATTTATTGAAGTGATATGACACTGGTGATGTAATAAAGGTAATATTTCATGCATGTTTTAGGACGTATCCCCGGCCTCATGAATATGTAAACGTGTCTGATCTCCCCGCCTCCTGGGACTGGCGTAACATTGATGGCAAAAACTATGTAAGCGTCACACGCAACCAACACATCCCGCAGTACTGCGGCTCATGCTGGGCCATGGGCTCCACCAGCGCGCTCGCAGGTGAGAACACGACAACAGAGTACAGTAATCAAGAGTACACTAGAGAGAACAAACACACATCATGTGCTTTCATCCAAATTCAGATCGCATAAACATCAAGAGGAAAGGGGCGTGGCCTTCTGCTTACCTGTCTGTGCAGAATGTGATTGACTGTGGCGGGGCGGGGTCATGCTATGGAGGAGATCATATGGGCGTTTATGCATATGCAAATGAGCATGGCATTCCCGATGAGACCTGCAATAATTATCAAGCTCGAAATCAAAGTAAGACACCAAACGCGAATTCCTTACAACATTTAGATGCAAATGTAATATTAATGCGAAGTGCAACTTGTTAATCATGCACTAATTACTCCTGTATATACTATGCACATTGTACGAGTGAAGTACATTGCAAGGTGTGGCGGATTTATTCCTCTTCTCTGACGTTTGTTTTGCAGAATGTGACTCGTTTAATCAGTGTGGAACGTGCTCGTTCTTCGGTTCCTGCTCCACAATTAAGAACTACACCGTGTGGAAAGTCGGAGACTATGGAGACGTCTCAGGACGAGACCGCATGAAGGCTGAGATCTACAAAAATGGGCCAATCAGGCAAGTTTTACACTTCAAATTTTTATTTGAAAATAAGTGAGCCACAAATGGTCTACTGTTTGGCCTCAGCTGTAGCAAAAGCAATATGATGCAAAAGATAAAATATTTGTGTATATACACTGATCAGGCATAACATTATGACCTAATATTGTGTTGGTCCCCCTTTTCCTAAATTGTGATGGCTAGACGACTGGGTCAGAGCATCTCCAAAACTGCAGCTCTTGTGGGGAGTTCCCGGTCTGCAGTGGTCAGTCTCTATCAAAAGTGCTCCAAGAAAGGAATAGTAGTGAACCAGCGGCAGGGTCATGGGCGGCCGAGGCTCATTGATGCACGTGGGGAGCGAAGGCTGGCCCGTGTGGTCCGATCAAACAGACGAGCTACTGGAGCTCAAACTGCTCAAGAAGTTAATGCTGGTTCTGATAGAAAGGTGTCAGAATACACAGAGCATCTCAGTTTGTTGCGTATGGGGCGGCATAGCCGCTGACCAGTCAGGGTGCCCATGCTGACCCCTGTCCACCGCCCAAAGCACCAACAGTGGCACGAGAGCATCAGAACTGGACCACGGAGCAATGGAAGAAGGTGGCCTGGTCTGATGAATCACGTGGATGGCCTGGTGTAGACCATGTACAGCCTTTGGAAACAGTATTCCCTGGTGGCTGTGGCTCTTTCTGCAGATAATGCGCCCTACCACAAACCAAAAATGGTTCAGGAATGGTTTGAGGAGCACAATGAGTTTGAGGTGTTGACTTGGCCTCCAAATTCCCCAGATCTCAATCCAATCGAGCATCTGTGGGATGTGCGGAACAAACAAGTCCGATCCATGGAGGCCCCACCTCGCAACTTGCAGGACTTAAAAGATCTGTTGCTAACATCTTGGTGCCAGATACCACAGCACACCTTCAGGGGTCTAGTGGAGTCCATGCCTCGACGGGTCAGGGCCGTTTTGACAGCAATTGGGGGACCAACACAATAATAGGTCCTGTATATCTGACCCTAATCAGGAGAAGACATCTTCCCTGTGAAAAGAAAAGGTCATTAATCAACAGAAATGACGGTTAAAGTCATACAAGTAATACATATGATGTCAGATACAGTGAAAGGAAGTTAATTAGAACAGGATCCACTAGTTATCAGGACAGGAACAGTCTGGTTCAAAGTAGTTATTAGGTCAATTTTAATTTTAATTGATAATAGTAAGTTTGACTTGGAGGGAAAAGTCAGATTTTGTCAATACAAATGAACTTTGCAGAAACGGTTTCTCTCTTTCTCTGTGTTATAGCTGTGCAATAATGGCCACTGAAGGCCTGGAGGCGTACGATGGAGGGGTTTTTGCAGAGTTTCACATTCTCTCTATTCCCAACCACATCATCTCAGTGGCGGGCTGGGGCGTCACGGAGGATGGGACCGAATACTGGATCGTCAGAAACTCCTGGGGCGAGTTCTGGGTGAGTAGAGTTACAGGACCTCCAAGCGCTTTGGTCCGACCTGAATGAATTGAATTATGAATGAATTATGTCATCAATTACTTCATCTGTGGATCACATACTGTGCTGATTGTTCCCTTTCATGCACTTAATAAACCTGTATTAAACTGGGTTTGTCGTGTTTTATCTCTTATAGGGAGAGTCGGGCTGGGCCAGGATCGTCACCAGTGCATATAAGGGAGGGAAAGGCAACTGGTACAATATCGCCATTGAGCATGACTGTGCGTATGGAGACCCAATCGTTACGTAGATCTGGAGCAGCCATGTTTGTTCATAAACCGGAACTGCCCTGGCATCAGAGAATATGAACCTGTTGTTTATAATTGCTATGGTTATTTTTTGGTTATGGTTTTGTTTAGGATCTGATTCATTGTTTTCATATCAAACATGGGAGATGTTTGCCATATCAGAATTTCAAAGTGAAATCTGTAAGAGTGTATGCAATTGTGAACGGAAATGATTGATAATATGCAATTAAGTGACACAATGCAGGATGCAATTCACTATCTAACATTTGCCAAATACTTCAAGAGTGGTAGAGGTCGGTAAGTCTAATTTTAAAATATTGCACATCATAAATCAGAATTATAATTGTACTTTGTTATTATTGCAATGGACATTCTGTACTCTTTTAATAGCTACAATTACATTTATTTTTATTTGTTCATCTCTGTGTGCCTATTTCAGTCATTGAGTGAATGAAACCTATTAAACAAAACCTTAGGGAATGTTTCACTCAAAAAAAAAGAGATTTTAAAACGTTATAAATGTAAAGCACAACATGCAGTGGGGCAAAAAAGTATTTAGTCAGCCACCAATTGTGCAAGTTCTCCCACTTAAAAAGACGAGAGAGTGTCTGATATTTAAAGAATTGATTTGTAAATTATGGTGGAAAATAAGTATTTGGTCACCTACAAAAAAGCAAGATTTCTGGCTCTCACAGATCTGTAACTTCTTCTTTAAGAGGCTCCTCTGTCCTCCACTCGTTACCTGTATTAATGGCACCTGTTTGAACTCGATATCAGTATAAAAGACACCTGTCCACAACCTCAAACAGTCAAACTCCACTATGGCCAAGACCAAAGAGCTGTCAAAGGACACCAGAAACTAAATTGTAGACCTGCACCAGGCTGGGAAGACTGAATCTGCAATAGGTAAGCAGCTTGGTGTGAAGAAATCAACTGTGGGAGCAATTATTCGAAAATGGAAGACATACAAGACCACTGATAATCTCCCTCGATCTGGGGCTCCACGCAAGATCTCACCCCGTGGGGTCAAAATGATCACAAGAACGGTGAGAAAAAATCCCAGAACCACACGGGGGGACCTAGTGAATGACCTGCAGAGAGCTGGGACCAAAGTAACAAAGGCTACCATCAGTAACACACTACGCCGCCAGGGACTCAAATCCTGCAGTGCCAGACGTGTCCCCCTGCTTAAGCCAGTACATGTCCGGGCCCGTCTGAAGTTTGCTAGAGAGCATTTGGATGATCCAGAAGAGGATTGGGAGAATGTCATGTGGTCAGATGAAACCAAAATATAACCTTTTGGTAAAAACTCAACTTTGGAGTTTTTGTGTTTGGAGGAGAAAGAATGCTGAGTTGCACCCAAAGAACACCATACTTAGTGTGAAGCATGGGGGTGGAAACATCATGCTTTGGGGCTGTTTTTCTGCAAAGGGACCAGGACGACTGATCCGTGTAAAGGAAGGAATGAGGGGCCATGTATTGTGAGATTTTGAGTAAAAACCTCCTTCCAACAGCAAGGGCATTGAAGATGAAACATGGCTGGGTCTTTCAGCATGACAATGATCCCAAACACACCTCCCGGGCAACGAAGGAGTGGCTTCGTAAGAAGCATTTCAAGGTCCTGGAGTGCCCTAGCCAGTCTCCAGATCTCAACCCCATAGAAAATCTTTGGAGGGAGTTGAAAATCCGTGTTACCCAGCAACAGCCCCAAAACATCACTGCTCTAGAGGAGATCCGCATGGAGGAATGGGCCAAACTACCAGCAACAGTGTGTACAAACCTTGTGGAGACCTCGGTCATTGCCAGCAAAGGGTATATAACGAAGTATTGAGATTAACTTTTATTATTGACCAAATACTTATTTCCCCCCCATAATTTGAAAATAAATTCTTTAAAAATCAGACAATGTGCTTTTATGGATTTTTTTTCTCATTCTGTCTCTCATAGTTGACGTGTACCTATGATGAAAATTACAGGCCTCTCTCATCTTTTTAAGTGGGAGAACTTGCACAATTGGTGGCTGACTAAATACTTTTTTGCCCCACTGTATATGACTATGACTGTACCTCAGTAATAATTATTTTAATGGCTTTGCAATTTACAGATCATAAAGTATGTTAAAGACAAAAAAGGTTAAAGACCCCTATATAATGTGAATACAAGCAATTTCATTGCTGTATTACAATAATCATTTATTGAATAGAACCATCATTCAGACTAATGAGAATTACTGACAATAATAATAGTAGGCCTACCTACATTTTATATGTAATGCACCATTCTTAAAGGGCTACAAACAAACACAAAATGACTAAGCATTAGTCATTAAAATTTGGGATGGACAAATCCCATCTGGGGTAGCGATCAAAAGTAACTTACTGATTCATCCAGTAATGAAATAAGTGAAGTCTTTATGAGTGAGTCATTGAATCATTCATTCAAGAGATTAGTTTGTTCACTCTATAGGTCGTTTTTCAAGCACATTATTACGACCTTTATTTACATTAAGTCATGCAGTCTCTAGCTGGTGTAAAAATAGTGACAGTGTAGTGTTACGTCTGTTGTCTGGAAATGACGTATCATTAACAATCAAAAATATGCAAAACCTGAAATATGATGCAAATAAAAGGAAACAAAGCATTAAAATGAAAGTGTCCTGTTGTCGATAGGGGCGCAACTTTAGTAAACGCTCCTATGGGTCGTATTTCATCCAGTAATGGAACAAGTGAAGTCTTTATGAGTGAGTCATTGAATCATTTACTCAAGAGATTCGTTCAAAAACACTGATTTATCCAGTAATGAAACAAGTGAAGTCTTTATGAGTGAGTCATTGAATCATTTACTCAAGAGATTCGTTCAAAAACACTGATTCATCCAGTAATGAAACAAGTGAAGTCTTTTTGAGTGAGTCACTGAATCATTTACTCAAGAGATTTGTTCAAAAACACTGATTCATCCAGTAATGAAACAAGTGAAGTCTTTATGAGTGAGTCATTGAATCATTTACTCAAGAGATTTGTTCAAAAACACTGATTTATCCAGTAATGAAACAAGTGAAGTCTTTATGAGTGAGTCATTGAATCATTTACTCAAGAGATTCGTTCAAAAACACTGATTCATCCAGTAATGAAACAAGTGAAGTCTTTTTGAGTGAGTCACTGAATAATTTACTCAAGAGATTTGTTCAAAAACACTGATTCATCCAGTAATGAAACAAGTGAAGTCTTTGAGTGAGTCATTGAATTATTTACTCAAGAGATTCGTTCAGAAACATTGATTCATCCAGTAATGAAACAAGTGAAGTATTTATGTGCGAGTCATTTAAAAAAAAAAAATCATTCAATTTTACTAAACATTTTAAATACACTGCATCATTAACATTTTGTCCGAATCTCTAGTACATTGAATGCTATTTTGTTTAGTTCTGTTCAGAATCATGATCTCTATTTGAAACAAAACAACCGTGATCCTCGATTAATCCAGAATCATGCAGCTCTAATAGAATTGTCATAATGTATGACTGTATGCATTTACACATCAAAGGTAGACCACACAAATTAAAATGATATTGGCTAACAAAAATATTTGTAAGAGACTGACAATTCCTTTAAAAAAAGTAATTGACACTGTTTATATGGCATATTGAGCTATAAACTGGTGCTCTTTTGCGCGCGCTCTCTCATCTGGGCATAGCAACAGCAGAAGACACTGCATTGGTCGAAACTCACTGAAGGAAGCCCTGCAGTTCGTTACACCCCCTGTCAGTCAAACAGAACACGAACCAAGACATGGTTCCCGACTCCAGGAGAAAACAAGGGCACTGGGGTGGATAATTACCCAGGCGTGAGGATGCTGAGGCGCAGCCCTCTTCTGCCGTTCACCGCGCCATCGGATCGGCGTTATTAAGACGCATCCTTTCGTCTCTCTGCACAAGAATGCGTTTGCTTACATTTGATTTGAATGGCTTCAATCTAGATGAGAAGAATGAGGATGCCAAATCATCTGCTCTGCAGAATCCGATTAAATAACAGTGGGTTGAATTAACAGATTAGATGCATTTTAATTGCGCTTCGAGAGATCATAAACCCTGCAAGACATTTTGGTGCGTAATTTAGTGCGCGTGCAAATCCGATTCGTCTCACAGGCATCGATCCAGGTAAGACGCATATATCAAAATCATGGTGCATATGCATAACATAATGTTGCATGCTAGTTAACTGTCTTGACATTGAAGTGATGCTGTATGTAGGATGCAGTGTGTGTTGCAATGCAAACCTGCATCTCATGCGTTGCGCAGCAACCATCAATCAATCAATGCCATCGCTGTGTACATGTTTCGCATGGAAACCTGCTCTACAGGATGCAAGACAATATTAACATTAATCGCAAACATTCTAATGTTAATAATGAGGCATTATTGTTACTGGAGACTGTTGGGGTTGTACTGATGCATTGCAGTGCATCATTTATTAAAAACACCATCATTACTTCTGCATTCTAAGCATGCTTCAATAACAGCACATTTAAACCCTAGTGGATAACGACATTGGCACTGTACACATTGTTCTCGATGTAGGTTACTAAGCACTGTACTGTACACTACAACAACCTGCCTACACACTCCAATTCTGCATTGCAGACTGAATGATGACACACCAAAACACACTCCCACTCGGCAAATGTGGGGCAATGCATGCAAGAGTTTGCTTTGGGTTTTATGTGTGAACGGAACTGTTTCTTTCATGTGAAATATCATATGCCACCCTCATTCAATAGCGAGAACAGGGTAAAAATCAATCAATTTCCCAGTTCATAGAGCAAGTCAAAACATGACTGACCAGAATACACCATAGCAAAAGAATATTGGTGCAAATGTGGATTGAACGGCTTGTTTATTGCATCAAGAAAATATGTCTTCTAGTCATTGAATGTGAGAGCGTGCTGTGTTTGGTACACTAATTCTATGATATGGGTTGAGAGTTCGACTTCTTGTAGTTTTGATTCATGCAAGTGGGTTTTTGCTTCCTATTTAACCTGCAACGTGCTAAGTGTCGTGCAATGACATTATAATAAGACAAATGATAATAATAGATATTATTGTGCAGAATAAATGCCTGACATTGGCTTGCTCACTGAAGGGTATGTAAACAATGTTCTTTGTAAAGCTGCACTGGGAAAAGTGCTACTGCATAATGAATCTACTTTAGATCGACCTTTTCCTCGTTCTCTCCAGAACGACTCCAGCCGTAATTAGGCTCCCTGTGGAGCCGTGGTAAACAGCACCTGATGCAGGAGAATCATTAGCTAGTTGGCAGGATCGATGTTTCCCTCCTCTATCTCACTGTTGCATTGGATACAGAGCTTGCTATCGGGGTTTTTTCACCCGAAAACAAAAAATCTGTTCAACTCTTTCGAGGGTTGAATGGCCAAATTTCAGCTAATGAATCAGCCTGGCAGAAAAATAGGCTGTGATTGCTCTTGATATCTCTGTCTTTTAAAGTTATACAAAAGCTTTGTGCGAAGCAAATGCCATAGAAGACGAATCAAAAGTTATCCAAAAATATCAAAAGCTTTTGAAAACAAGTTGAAATTCCAATTCACGGTCTCTAAGGGCCGCCAAAAAGTTAGAAGCGAGTTATAGCCAATTTACTAAATTGGCTATAACTCTTGAACGGAATGAGATATTTTTGACCAAACTTGGTACAAATGTGTATGGGCTCAATTTTTGGTCACAGTAAAACAAATCTTGGCGGTTAGACACTTGTTGGCGCTATAACAGGAAAAAAACAACATAAAAATGGCCCATTGACTTGAAAATTGGCATGCAATGTCTTGGTCCAGGATGCCATGATTGTCTATGAGGACATTGGCGTATCTCAAAAAACATGGCTGCCATCGGCCAGTTTGAGCACTTATTAGGCCCTGTCCACACGGAGACGCGTTTAGCTGTAAAATTTTGTATCCTTATCAGCGTTTCGTCCACACGGATCCGGCGTTTTGAGAGCATGAAACCAAAAATTTTTTAACCGGGTCCCAGTGGATAAATCTGAAAACAACCAGTTCATTTCGTTGACGAATAATTTTCGTCAATTACCTTTTTTCACTGACGAAAACTAAATAAAAACTAGTGTTGGATGACAAAAACGATGACGAAAATCAACTGTCATTTTCGTCAGCAAATAAAAAAGAGACGAAAATGGGAAAAGGGAGGGACGATTAGGGAAGAGATCCAGTCAGAACTGATGTTCTGTGTAACAGATGCGCACATTTGATTTGAACATGCGGATCTAACCGCTGGAGAACACGGCGCTGTTGCATGTTCTACAGGCTCACTCAAGCATCCCCAATCCAGCGCTCCAGAGCGGCTCACAATCAATGAATAACACACATTTATGCCAGGCAATTGTGTATGAACTAATGCTGATGAATAATGACAATGTTTACTTTACAATGTTTATATAGTAATGTATTTTAGACGGCTGTAACAATGCATATTTTATCTCCTGAACTTGAATGAGCTCCTGCAACTGCAATAGTAAGGCCAGATTTCAAAATAAGAGTCAATGTGTATTTCGAGCTTGTTTGTAATTAAAAGTCACGCATTATATATTCGTTTTTGCTTACACAATAAATTATTACATAAATAAATTGTATTTAATTTAATTCCCATTTAATTCATAGTCAGGAGGAAAGACCAGTATTTGACACATATTCAATAAAGTATCAAAGTATCGGTTATAATATTTCACTAAAACCATTAAAAAATCTTCATTACTTGAAATTAAATAAATGTTAACTGAAACTTATTTGAAGCTTTAGTGTATTTTTAATGTCAAAAACAAAATGATGTGAAAATGTCAGTTCAAGTGACAGTCGGTTATGTAATACTTAAATGCTTAATGTATTACAATTTAACTAAACTCATTAGATTTTAGGAGACTAACTCTACTGTAGATTTAGTCGACTAAAATCTTATGATATTTAGTCGACTAAAACTAGACTAAAACTAAAAACAATTCAGGTGACTAAAATAAGACTAAAACTAAATGGCATTTTAGTCAAAAGACTATGACTAAAACTAAATCAAAATATGCTGTCAAAATGAACACTGAAAACAACACCCTTGCGTTTTCGTGTGTACAGCCAATCCGCATATTTTGTGAAACGGTGATGTCATCACACCACATCCCGCACGGGAAAGACTAGAAAGAGATACGGGCACTGGGTATGCGCACATCAATATTGCGTCATTTAATTACTGTATTTGCATTATTATAAGGGTAGGTTTAGGGTGTAGGCGTTAATAAAACATCTGGTAAGTAGCACATTCATTTATTGTTATTTTATTGTGAGATTTTGCCTCACTTCCTACCATTGCTGTACCCCTTCTAGCCACAACTCTTCTTCTCTGTTTTTAGTGCATCTCTGTGGCAGAATAACAGCGCCACATACTGGCCTGGCATGTGTACTACATCAGGGTGGACTGGGCCTTAGACAAGGTTACCGGAGGCCGATCGGAACGAAACTCAGTGGGCATGCTCGAAGAATTTTGAAAGAAAACGGATACTAAGGGGCGCTATCGAGTTTTATGTTCAATCTGCTCAACCTCAAAACGCTTTCACTTCTGTAGCTCGTTTTTTGTCTTCTATGGCATAACTTTAAAAGACATATCAAGATAAAACGGCAAAAACAGGGTGTTTTTCTGCCAGGTCTGATTGATTAGATGAAATTTGGCCATTCAACCCTCAAAAAGAGTCAATGGATGATAGACAGTGTCCCAATTTTCTAGTCAATTGTAAATTGAAATACTCAATTTCATCTAATTTGCATCAGATCTGTCGTCACATTTTAGATTAGGGTCCAATTCTCACTATTAACTATGACGTTTGCCTCAATAAACTCCTAATTACTGCTATTAGTTGTTAAGGTAGTTGTTAAATTTAGGTATTGGGTGGATTAAGGGATGTAGACTATGGTTATGCAGAATAAAGCATTAACATGTGCTTTATAAACAGTGCTAATAAACAGACAATATGCATGATGATAAGCAATTAGTTAATAGTGGGTATTGGACCCTAAATTAATGCGTTTGAAAAACGAATCATGTGTCCCTTTGTTTGACCGACAGAAGTTCTTGGACATTCTCCTTTAAAAAAAAAAAAAAAAGAGCTCTAACATCATTGCATAATTCCCAGAGATTTACTATGGCAGAATGAGCCTGCGGCATTGATTTCTGCGTAGGTGCTGAAGTCGACACTTTCGCCGCTGCAGAAGCTCAGAGTATCACTCTAGCAAAAACAGCAATTCCTTGAGGATCCCGGAAGGTCTTTACATATGCGGGAAAGCCTTAAAATCATGTTCATGAGGCCCGACACGAAACCACTACCGCAAAGCTGACCACAGACAACATCTGGACACTTAAAAATGCCAGTATGTCATTGCAATAGATACAAAATATCAGCAAGCGTGTGTATGCGTGTCGCAAATTGACATTAGTGTGCCCAAATAAGTGACTAGAAATAGCCTTTTATAAGTGGTTGATCTATAAAAATGTATAATTATTACAAAAAAAAAGCACAAAACAGCAAGACATGTTTTGCACCAGCTCTTCGTTTGATTAATAATACGTCCCTGCTAAAAACCTGAGACCTCAAGATGAGTCTGAGAGAAACAGGAAGAGATGGACTTAATGATGACTAATCCCGTTTCTGTTTCCTGGCGTCTCCGGCTGCAGAACAGGAAGCTCGGAGCTGCTGCGTCTGTTGTTCGGCTTGTCATAAGCGTGTCACTTCCTTTGTCAACGCTGCTGTCTGCTGACTGATAGAGCTGTGAAAGACAAGGAAAACATTTGAGAAGTGTGAGACGGAGTATAGAGCTGATGACTGTGAATATATTAGCAGCAGCAAAAACACGGAGGGCTTGTAGGCTTAAAAACACATTTAGTTCTGTGCATTGCATGTTTACATTTACATATTGTTTATATTAACTTATTAAACGATATTGCAATATGACAGTTCTATCCACATTTTCTTTTACACCAGAAAATAATTCCATGTTTACATATTAAATATTAGATTTACATATTAAATTATTATTGCAATTACAGTTCTAGCTACAATTCTCGGTAACACTTGTCATTGTTACATATGTAAGTGTTACCGAGAATATAGCTACCATACTAATAACTATATGCATAATTACATGCAACTAACCCTAAAGTAAGTACTCAGTACTTAGTATGTATTATTACAGTGAGACACCTTAACATAAAGTGTAACCCAATTCTCTTTCTGTACAATTACATTGCAATATGAACTACAATTTCTTTAAATAATTCCCATTTCCATATACATGTTTACATATTATATTTACATTTTAAATATGAAATGATATTGCAATTACAGTTCAAGCTACAATTCTCTTGCACTAGAAAATAATTCATCTTTCTGTACATTTACATATTATATATTATGTTTAAATATGAAATGACATACACACAAACACACACATATATATATACACACACATATATACGGTATACACACATATATATATACTCACATATATATATACACACACACATACATATATATATATATATATATGTGTGTGTGTGTGTGTGTGTGTGTGTATATATATACACATACATATATATATATACACACACACATACATATATATATATATATATATATACACACACATATACATATATATACACATACATACATACATGTATATAAAATGACATACATATTTACATATGAAACTATATTGCAATACGAGTTAGAGCTACAATTTCTTTACACCTAAAAATAATTCACCTTTCTGTGCATGTTTACATATTACATATTATATTTACATTTAAATATGAAATTATATTGCAATGACAGTTCTAGCTTCTCTTACCCTAGAAAATGTACATTTACATATTGTTTACGGTCACATATTATATTGCAATTTGAGTTAGAGCTACAATTTCTTTTACACTAGAAAATAATTAATTTGTGCATTTACATGTTTGCATATTACATTTGCAAAACGTGCAATTACAGTTCTAGCTTCTCTTACACTAAAAAATAATTGATCTTATCTGTACATTTACATATTATGTTTACATTTACATATAAAATGATATTGCAATATGAGTTTCAATACACCAGAAAGTAAATCACCTTTCTGTGCATATAAATGTTTACATATTTGATTTACATTTTAAATACTAAACTATATTTGCTGTTACGTGAAACTTAAAGAAAACTAAAGTGAGGACTGATGTGCGCAAAGAATGAATTTATTATAAAATAAACATAAACACAACCAAAAACCTACGAGGGGGAAAACATAACATAACTCAAAACAGAACATACTAGGAGATCGCAGGGAAGGGAGACGTAGACAGAACAACGTACCGACAAGGACTGTGAACACAAGGGAACTATTTAAAGGGGAAGAAATCAGGTGGGAGAAATAAAACACTAATCAGATAACAAGGGGGAGGGATCAGACAAAGACAACAACACACCACATGTGCTCCACAAGACAGGACAGGCATGTGACAATTTTCCTTACACCAGAAAAAAAAAAAAGTTCTGTACATTTACATATTTTATATTATATATATTATGTATAATATGACAGTTATAGTTACACTGTAAGTTGTAAAGCATATTTTACAAGAAAACACTTGCCCATTCTTTGTAATTATCTGACATTTACAAGCAATTTCTAAGTGAAAATTTATTTTACACCAGAAAATAATCTTAATTCATTTTGATGATCTTTTCAGTACAAATACAGCAATATTTTCATCTGTGATTCCAGCCACACGATCCATCTCTGTTTCTGTTTCTGGCCTGATTATTATTTGAGTCATGCCGCATGGAAATCCTGCTCACTAATAATTTAGTCTATACGTCATTTATCTAACACACACTGATCTGATCTGATCTGCTGTCTGTTTTGACATCTCATTGCCTTCGGTATGACTATATATTCAATCTAGCCGGCACAGAAATCCACCACAAACAATCGCAGCTATATAGATGTATTCATTCGCGTGCAGGTATTATCATAGTCACGTTCAATGCAGGCCACTTTCTCCATTAGGGAAGCACATAGGAAGATCCCGTGCTATTTTTAGATCCTTGTCTAGGTCACAATTGAATCATCTATACTAGGATGCCATTGGCAAGATTCAAGCTCAGTCTGTTCCCACTGCGATTATTTGCATGGGTGAGTGTGTATGCATTTGAATATTATTACATCTATAGTATCTCATCCTTCCAGAGGACTTTATATGCTCAGATGTTGCTCTTTTAAAGCTCAGGATACTCGATGGTGGCATGGAGTTGTTTCCCCTAAAAGTCCTTATAGAAATAACGAAAAGTGAGTTGTCATACAGAGTATAGAGCTGAAAAAAATGAATATGAACAGCAACTAAACAACTGGAGGAGAAATGTTTGAGATCATCTTGAGATTTCTGACCTTTGATTGAGATCTTTTCTGAAACTCTAGTGGAGTTTTCTCCCGGAAGAAACATGTCGTTTAGGAGAAACATTTGAGATGCTGATTTCTTTCCGTTTATGGGCTTCCATATCAAAAGTGTGTTTGTGTGTCCAGGCTCTCTGGATGTCTCTCTGCGGTGTTGTTTTGCAGCATTTTTCATGGTGTCTTTGTGAAAGCGCTGCTGACAGCAGCTGTCATACTGTCGCTCGCAGGAACGGCAGTGCAGCGCTTCTTTTGTGCAGCTCCTCACAAAGACCCGAGGGTTCGACAATATCCACCATAACCAAATGACACCGCATTAGTGCAACAGGAGCTGAAATGATGAGATTGAAACTCACCGAACTGGGCAGAACAGCATGGACTGGTTTCCTCCTAATCCTGGATAAAGTGCAGGGCGTCTGTGGTAATGCTTTGAAACAAGAAATTCAACAGAGACAAAAAAAATGTTGATGCATAGATTTTATTCATGGGGAATTTATTGAACAAACGACTCTTGAAGAGGTATCCCTATAATATTTCTAGGGCTTATATTAGACAAACATTCTAAAGAATAAAATCATTCTTTCCTACTATTTCCTTCCTATTTTCTAACTTAAGAAAAAGGCAAAGTATATTTTGTATTCCAGAAAAAAGATCGGTAACGCTTTGCTTAAATCCCTTTATGTATAACGCATTAATTATGCCCCTTATAATACGCTCATGAATAATTGCAACCATTATAATACTTATCTAATCATTAAACAGACCTGTAGAACGTATAATGCATTAAAAAACAATTTCAGAATCTGCAAATATTATGCACTTCATTTTTGGTTACAATTATTTATGAAAAGATATAATGCATTATACGCTTTAAATAAAGTGTTACCAAAAGTTCATTGTAAATAACCTCTAAAAGTTCAGATAAATCCCAAAGGGTACGATGATTAATGCATTTACTGTATTGTTTCAAATATTAAGCATCACAACAACAGATATTATTACCACAATATTGTATTGATATATTATATTGTAGGATATTATTACTTCATATATTGTAGAAAAATATCTAATATTTACTTGAGAAGCAAAATGGCATGCAATATTAAGTTTTGTTTACTAAAGTGAGTTTATGCATAAAACAAGAAAAATCTGCCAACGGGGTAAGAAAAATAAACTTAATTCAATGAGAAAGTAAGATTATTTTTCTTATCCCGTTGGCAGATTTATTATTGACTTAATATCTTGTGTCATTTTGCTTCTAAAGTGTCAAAATGTATTTAGATTTATGCATGTATTTTAACCGTGTTGATCATATGATTACTTTATGATTGATACTTTATCTGAAACCAATTATTATTGCCTTATTGTTATCATAGCTATGTATTGTAAGTCATTTTACGGGCTATTACAAACAAATCTGATTACTCGATTAATCATCAAAATAATCGACCGATTACTCGATTAATGAGAGCACTAATCTCCATACCAATGATAATAAACAAGACAAAAATAATTTCTGCAGTGTATTTATAATCAGTGAGTTTATTTATAAGGGGGGAAAAAAGGGATGTTCTTAAATATTTGTTTTGAGAATTACAACTTATTTTAACTACAATAAACTCTTTCTAAACTCAAGGCCCCGGGAACTTGAGTTTAGAACATGAATGTAAAAAGATTTTATATGAATAATTACTCACCAAGAAATAATAAAAGGTGAAGGGCTTGATACTCACTTCAACTTTAAGAGTAAATGGTTGTATTCAGGGCTTGACATGAACTTTTTAGCTTACCAATCACTGTGGCTAGTGGTTTTCCAAAGTTACTAGCCACTCAGCATTTTCACATCGATACCATGGGGGAAAACTGCTGTATAGATATTTATAATATTATCTGATAATTTTTCAATTTTTTAATCAGGTTTATTAGGCTGCTGTCACTTTAAGAGCTGATGCAGGGATCCATTATACTGTTACACATGCGTTTTCTTTCTCAACTGTTTACGTTCACTTAATACAGAACTGACTGTGTTTACATGAATACTTGCCAAGACCGGCATTTTGACATTATTCTATGTGTATTTGACTGATTAAGTGCAATAAGCAGCGAAAAAGAGCTCCATTTAGTGCTGAGAGGCGGCTTTATGTGCGTGCACTTTGGGTTTGAGCACAACATTTGCAGGAATTAGTCAAATTATGTGCAATATGCGCAATCCCACGCCGAAATTCAAGCCCTGTAACATCAATAATATTCATCCAGAGCAAATGAAGCGAGTGACTGAGTGGAGGAGAGAGAGAGAGAGAGAGAGAGAGAGAGAGAAAGAGACTCTGGTAGTGTGTTTTTTCTGTGAAAAATTAGTTTTGGAAGCGTTTCAGATATTTCAGTATCAATATTAGGGCTGTCAAAATAATGCGTTAAAAAAATAACGCAGATTAATCCATTCTGTATTGGACTTTGACCCTGGGCTGTAAAATGAAGGAGGGAGACGAGAACGTGCTGCCTGGATCATTGATTGGAACATTTACGTATAAAAACGGCCTGATGGAAGTGTTGATAAAGTCGGGGCGGCAGTGGCTCAGTGGTTCATGTAGGTTGGCTACAAACCGGAAGGTTGGTGGTTCGATCCCCGGTTCCACCTGACCAAGTGTCGAGGTGTCCATGAGCAAGACACCTAACCCCAGCTGCTCCCGACGAGCTGGATGGCGCCTTGCATGGCTGACACCGCCGTCGGTGTGTGAATGGGTGAATGTGAGGCAAAATGTAAAGCGCTTTGGATGGCCATTTGTCTGTTAAAAGCGCTATATAAATGCAGTCCATTTACCATAAAAATAGTCTAAAAAAAGTTGTCTATGTCCTGCAATGTCCACCCCTATCCTACCCAAGAGCGTGTCATATACACGCCATAGAGTGCGTATCATATGCACGCGAAAAACTGCATAGCGTACATTCCACGACATTGCGCACTTGTACTATTGATACGCATTCTCATGTGATCGTGTTGGTCTGCAGCAAGCAATTTGCATATCACCAGAGTTCGTCAACTCTAAAGTACCACATCAATGCAAAACATCCAGGAGTTAACGTTAATTCGGAGGTACGACCTAGCACCTCCCATGATACCAACTCTATCAGTCAACCTCATCTTCAAAACACATCGGAGTAAACACTGAAAAGCAAATTTAGCACATCTGTATGTGACCGACTAAGCAATTCCCTTGCTAAATGGATCACAGTGTCCTGCAGACCAGTTACCTTGAAAAAAATCTTCTTCCTGAAGCACTTTTGAATTTATTTCCTCAGCATATTAGGTCATTTTGTTTATTGTTATGGCCAATATTTGAACAGTGAAAATAATGAACTTTAATATCACTAATGCTGATTATTCATTGATTCATCCGAATTGAAATATTTAAAATACTTTCACAGCAAATGCGATTAATTTAGATTAACTAAATCACAGAGTATGTAATTAATTAGATTTTTTTTTTAATCGATTGACAGCCCTAATCAATACAGGGAGTGCAGAATTATTAGGCAAGTTGTATTTTTGAGGATTAATTTTACAACATTAATAATTAAACAACAACCATGTTGTCAATGAACATAAAAAACTCATTAATATCAAAGCTGAATATTTTTGGAAGTGGTTTTTAGTTTTAGCTATTTTAGGGGGATATCTGTGTGTGCAGGTGACTATTACTGTGCATAATTATTAGGCAACTTAACAAAAAACAAATTTATACCCATTTAAATTATTTATTTTTACCAGTGAAACCAATATAACATCTCAACATTCACAAATATACATTTCTGACATTCAAAAACCAAACAAAAACAAATCAGTGACCAATATAGCCACCTTTCTTTGCAAGGACACTCAAAAGCCTGCCATCCATGGATTCTGTCAGTGTTTTGATCTGTTCACCATCAACATTGCGTGCAGCAGCAACCACAGCCTCCCAGACACTGTTCAGAGAGGTGTACTGTTTTCCCTCCTTGTAAATCGCACATTTGATGATGGACCACAGGTTCTCAATGGGGTTCAGATCAGGTGAACAAAAAGGCCCCACAAGCTCATCTTTGATGATACCAGCCCAAACCAGTACTCCACCTCCACCTTGCTGGCATCTGAGTCGGACTGGAGCTCTCTGCCCTTTACCAATCCAGCCACGGGCCCATCCATCTGGCCCATCAAGACTCACTCTCATTTCATCAGTCCATAAAACCTTAGAAAAATTAGTCTTGAGATATTTCTTGGCCCAGTCTTGACGTTTCAGCTTGTGTGTCTTGTTCAGTGGTGGTCGACTTTCTGCCTTTCTTACCTTGGCCATGTCTCTGAGTATTGCACACCTTGTGCTTTTGGGCACTCCAGTGATGTTGCAGCTCTGAAAATTGGCCAAACTGGTGGCAAGTGGCATCTTGGCAGCTGCACGCTTGACTTTTCTCAGTTCACGGGCAGTTATTTTGCGCCTTGGTTTTTCCACACGCTTCTTGCGTCCCTGTTGACTATTTTGAATGAAACGCTTGATTGTTCGATGATCACGCTTCAGAAGCTTGGCTATTTTAAGACTGCTGCATCCCTCTGCAATATATCTCACTATTTTTGACTTTTCTGAGCCTGTCAAGTCCTTCTTTTGACCCATTTTGCCAAAGGAAAGGAAGTTGCCTAATAATTATGCACACCTGATATAGGGTGTTGATGTCATTAGACCACACCCCTTCTCATTACAGAGATGCACATCACCTAATATGCTTAATTGGCTTTCCAGCCTATACAGCTTGGAGTAAGACAACATGCATAACAAGGATGATGTGGTCAAAATACTCATTTGCCTAATAATTCTGCACTCCCTGTATATATTAAAGAAAATCTATATTTTTGACAACACTACATTGTAATTGGTTTATCATTTCAGATGCCTTTTTAAAAGACTACAATTTAAAAATGTATATATAAAATTCAAGCTGCCAAAGTGTCTAGTAGGAGTGACTGCATTACCAGACATTGCTGAAATACACACGCATTTGGCGGGTTGGCGGGTGTTAATGTCAAGCCCCGATTGTAATTGTAACTGTGTGTCTTCAGGTAAACTGGCGGCATGTTGACCAGCATCACCGAGAGCATCTTTTGCTGTCTGATGGGAAAGACGACCAGCGTTGTGTTGCCGGTTGAATCATCTGATGGCAAGCCCGCAGACGGATTCGAGTTTGTGGAGGTGAAGCCAGGACGGGTGCTGCGCGTGCGCCACATCCTCCCCGAACGGCCTGCGACCACAGAGGAACAACCAGAGCCGAGCAGCAGCGTCCACTGCAAGCGCAAGATCACGGTGTACCGCAACGGCCAGCTGGTGATCGAGAACCTGGGCGACGTTCTCCACTCCGAGATCCTGCAGTGCCAGAACGGAGACGTGGAGCAGTGCAGCACGGTCGAGGTGGAGCTGTCCGATTACACCACTGCGCCGTCCTCCCCGGATCCCAAACCCGCCCCGCCTCTTCCCACCTCGGACCAGCAGAAACCGGCTCCTCCGCCTAGACGCAGGCGGCGGAAACCCAAGCGCACCGTGATGATCGATACGGAGCGATGCATCAGCAGCTGTAAGGGGACGCATTCGGACGTGGCGCTGTTCTTCATCCATGGTGTGGGCGGCTCGCTGGACATCTGGGGGAGGCAGCTGGATTTCTTCTCAAGGCTGGGGTACGAGGTCATCGCTCCTGATTTGGCAGGTCACGGCGCCAGCATTGCCCCTCAGATAGCGGCGGCGTACACCTTCTACGCCCTCGCAGAGGACCTGCGCGCCATATTCAAGAGATATGCCAGAAAACGGAACATCCTCATTGGTCACTCATACGGGTAGGCACTGCCTTTCTACTCAACGTACAGTACACTACTAGTTAAATGTTTGGAATAATTCAGATTTATTAGGCTGTATTTATTTGATCATACAGTGATATTGTGAGTTTTCTATTGTAATATATGTTCAAATGTAGTTCATGGCAGAGGCTATTTACACAAAGTGAAAATCCCAGTATAAGTGTAAATAGTACTTGTAGTACATTATAAAACATTATATGCAACAATGACAACACATTGAGAGTAAATGATTATATCATTAAATGGATGCAGCCTTATCGGGACGCTCGCTATACCTACTGCTAACCTAACCTGATAAACACTTTATTCTTACTAATAAATACCTGTTAGGTGCTTTATTTCCACTTTGCGAATATTTTCTTAATGTTTATTTAAAATAAACGCTACCCCGAGCTGATATTTGATGGGAAAAGGGAGAAGATTGAGGCCAGCAGCCATATCACCCTGTAGCCCAAGACTGGTTTCCCACTGAAGCTAAGCAGGGCTGAGCCTGGTCAGTACCTGGATGGGAGACCTCCTGGGAAAACTAGGTTGCTGCTGGTAGAGGTGTTAGTGAGGCCAGCAGGGGGCGCTCACCCTGTGGTCTGTGTGGGTCCTAACACCCCAGTATAGTGATGGGGACACTATACTGTAACAAGCACCGTCCTTCAGATGAGACGTTAAACCGAGGTCCTGACCCTCTGTGATCATTAAAAATCCCAGGATGTCCTTCGATAAAAGAGTAGGGGTGTAACCCCGGCATCCTGGCCAAATTGGCCTCTGTCCATCATGGCCTCCTAATCATCCCCATATATATACGATTGGCTTCATCACTCTCCACCAATCAGCTGGTGTGTGGTGGGCATTCTGGCACAATATGGCTGCCGTCGCATCATCCAGGTGGTGCTGCACATTGGTGGTGGTTGAGGAGATTCCCCCCCTTCTATTTAAAGCGCTTTGAGTGCCTAGAAAAGCGCTATATAAATGTAACAAATTATTAAAAATTATTATTATTCGGCAAAAGGTGGACCCGCCTTACTCTCCTGCCACTGCTCCTGTTATCAGGCAGGTTTCTTTTATCATTTTGTCTGGCCCAACCAGACATTGGTGGGCTGTAAATAGTGGCCGATATATTATGCATCCCTAATATATACAATATATATATATGGTATATATGGTATGTTGAGGATACATTACAACTTACTGAAATGTATCATATGTCGTGTAATCGCTCCATCTGTGTTTCAACCGCGGAAAGACAATAAAACTGCGTGTAAACAATGTCATGCAGAATCACGTTTACTCAGAAGTCCTTCAGTGTCCACAGCTGTAGCTCACTAGAGAAATCAACTCTTTCACTGAATACATGCACTATATTAGCCGTTATATTCATTATATTAGCCGTTATATATTCATTATATACTACTAAGCCTGTTAGTGATGTCTTGTTTATTTAATGTATGTTTAAATAAACCTGTCATGAAAATTACAGCCACTAAATGATTATATTTCAACAACGAATAAAAATAATTAGATTTAGAAGTTAATGCAAAAACTGCCTTATGTGAAGCTTATGAGTGTTGATTATTATATCTGAAAATAAATAGCAACTGAATTTAGGCTAATAGTTTGGGCTCTGTTGTTAATCTTTAATAGCTATATGTAAGTAAGGGCTCCCTATATAGTTTACAGCATTATCTTTCAGAAACTTTTAGTTATAATTTAATTCATTTAAGGACTGACACTATTTTTTTTCATTAAACCACTGTTGAATAAAAATTAATAAAAAGCAATTTTGTAAAACTGCTGTACCGAATCCATACCGAACCGGGACTTCAAAACCGAGGCACATACCGAACACAAGTATGTATGTACCGGTACATACATATACACACAAGCAGAAACATAATATGTAAAAGTTTTAAGATGAGAAACAAATTCAGTCATAGATAACTAAAACTGAAACAATAATAATTAATAATCACTTAAATATTAGATGAAAAAATAAAACTTACAAAACTTACAAAATAGGAATGTTACTAAATGAAAGAAGTTGAATTAATAACATTACTACAACTGAAATTAAATAAAGTTAAATTGAAATTAAAATGACAAGCACAAACAAAATTACAAAAACAAACTAAAAATATAAAAGTAAAAGCTAATTCAAAACATTAATAAATACTATAATAGTATATAAATATTACTAAAATAACACTGAAAAATCTTTTATTCAAATTACTTTTTTTGAAAACGAGCTAAAACAACACAATTGCTATACTTTTCGTCCTGACTTAATTTCACCGTCTTCAATCCACATAAACAGAAGTCAAATCTGTTGGGACTGTGGGAATTGATTAGTTCTATAACTCACAGAAGCCTGTGTTTCTTCCTGGCACACTTTAATGAGCAGTTATGGCTAACCCTGGATCACTGTTTTGTTCCTGTGAAGGGTGTCGTTCTGTACGTTCTTGGCTCACGAGTATCCGGAGCAGGTGCATAAGGTGGTGATGATCAACGGAGGCGGCCCGACGGCGCTGGAACCCAGCCTGTGCTCCATCTTCCAGCTGCCCTCCTGCGTCCTGCACTGCCTGTCTCCCTGCCTCGCCTGGAGCTTCCTCAAGTAAGACCCACCATCACCACTTCACGCCATAACATGGTCTCTGTAGTGAAAAAAGTGCACAGTCATTGCATGTCAACTCTTCTTGTGTTTTCCACACAGAGCCGGTTTCGCCAGGCAGGGTGCTAAAGAGAAGCAGCTTCTGAAAGAGGGAAACGCGTTTAATGTCTCTCCGTTCGTTCTGCGGGCGATGATGAGCGGTCAGTACTGGCCGGAGGGGGACGAAGTTTACCACGCTGAGCTGACCGTACCCATACTGCTGGTGCACGGCATGTATGACAAGTTTGTACCAATTGAGGAGGATCAGCGGATGGCAGAGGTTCGTGCACATCAAATGGCTTTGGCTGCGTCACAAGCCGCATTTACACTGCGGGTCTTGATTTGGTGACTATATCCGATTGTTTTGACGTCCTGCTTACATCATCTTTCAATAGCGACCCGTATCCGATATTTGCATTTTCACTATACACTGGCGAAACAGCCCAAGACGTTCTGATCCGGAAAAGCAAGTAAAACGGTGCAATATACAATGGACGCAGACAAAATGATTACACAGTACAGTGTCTTCACCCCAAAGGCTTAAAAGACATGAAACCTCCGCATTACTCCACTGTGTTGTACCTCCGTCTTCCATCACGCCATTAGTGTCATGTGATCGCAGTTCGCGTCCACCTGAGTTGACGTCATTCGCCTCCGTCCCTTTTTCAATGATGTACGACTCGCATTTACTGGGGAATATCCGATTTGACTGCTTACATGGCAGACGCAAATGCTCATATCCGAATCATATCGGATTTATTACCACATATGAGTGAGGCCTGAATCCGATCTGAGGATATCGGAATTCATGCGGTTTGTTCCTGCTTACACGTTCACATGTCATATCCGATCTGTCCGAAAAATCGGGACCATGAACCATGCAGTGTAAATGGGGCCTAAATGCACGAAGCATTTTGCTCCTGAAACCTGTCAAGAACACGTCCAGGTCAGAATTCAACTCAAAATCAAAAGAAAGAAATGTGAATTTCATGAATATCCTTTTTTACAAAGTATTCATATATCATAGCAGAACTTAATGTACTACCTTTAATTATTCTGTTTGAAATAAAATTATCATATTGCAGTTTTTTTTTTAAACTGCAATACTGTACTTCAATAATGATGAGATTCACCACTGAGAACAATGAGAAGTACATAAACACTCCAAAGTCAAATGGACAATTATGAGGATTTACGGTCAGAATATGCTTAATTGTCTTGAGAACAATGTCATCGTGCAAAAACTCTTATGGTCCTAAAAAGGCTTCATTTTCATCTTCATGCAAAATATAGTTTATTATTTCTTAATATACACTCACCTAAAGGATTATTAGGAACACCATACTAATACTGTGTTTGACCCCCTTTCATCTTCAGAACTGCCTTAATTCTACGTGGCATTGATTCTGTAGAAATGTTGGCCCATATTGATAGGATAGCATCTTGCAGTTGATGGAGATTTGTGGGATGCACATCCAGGGCACGAAGCTCCCGTTCCACCACATCCCAAAGATGCTCTATTGGGTTGAGATCTGGTGACTGTGGGGGCCATTTTAGTACAGTGAACTCATTGTCATGTTCAAGAAACCAATTTGAAATGATTCGAGCTTTGTGACCTGGAGCATTATCAGAGGATGGGTACATGGTGGTCATAAAGGGATGGACATGGTCAGAAACAATGCTCAGGTAGGCCGTGGCATTTAAACGATGCCCAATTGCCACTAAGGGGCCTAAAGTGTGCCAAGAAAACATCCCCCACACCATTACACCACCACCACCAGCCTGCACAGTGGTAACAAGGCATGATGGATCCATGTTCTCATTCTGTTTACGCCAAATTCTGACTCTACCATCTGAATGTCTCAACAGAAATCGAGACTCATCAGACCAGGCAACATTTTTCCAGTCTTCAACTGTCCAATTTTGGGGAGCTTGTGCAAATTGTAGCCTCTTTTTCCTATTTGTAGTGGAGATGAGTGGTACCCGGTGGGGTCTTCTGCTGTTGTAGCCCATCCGCCTCAAGGTTGTGCGTGTTATGGCTTCACAAATGCTTTGCTGCATACCTCGGTTGTAACGAGTGGTTATTTCAGTCAAAGTTGCTCTTCTATCAGCTTGAATCAGTCGGCCCATTCTCCTTTAACCTCTAGCATCAACAAGGCATTTTGGCCCACAGGACTGCCGCATACTGGATGTTTTTCCCTTTTCACACCATTCTTTGTAAACCCTAGAAATGATTGTGCGTGAAAATCCCAGTAACTGAGCAGATTGTGAAATACTCAGACCGGCCCGTCTGGCACCAACAACCATGCCACACTCAAAATTGCTTAAATCACCTTTCTTTCCCATTCTGACATTCAGTTTGGAGTTCAGGAGATTGTCTAGACCAGGACCACACCCCTAAATGCATTGAAGCAACTGCCATGTGATTGGTTGATTAGATAATTGCATTAATGAGAAATTGAACAGGTGTTCCTAATAATCCTTTAGGTGAGTGTATACAGTATTAGTCAAAAGTTTGGAAACAAAAAAAGGGGAAAAAAGAACAGCATTTATTTAAAATAGAAATCTTTTGTAACAATATACACTAAAAGTTTGGGGTCACTCATTTATTTTCTTTATTTTGTTGAAAGAAATTAATACTTTTATTCAGTTTGGATGCGTGTAATTGATAAAAGGTGATAGTAAAGACTTATAATGTTAGAAAAGATTTCTATTTTGAATAAATTTCAAAATTTAAAATCAATAAATCCTGAAAAAAGTCTTAAGCAGCACAACTGTTTCCAACATTGATAATAAATCAGCCTTAGAATAATTTCTGAAGGATCATGTGATCATATAAAAAATATTTCTGTAACCAGCGCCGCTAGACAGTGTTGCACTCTGTCTTAGCACAATGGCTGTTTCTGCAACTGGCCCCTGGCCCCTGGCTGAATCTATGTGTACAGTCAATCGCCAGCTCTGCCCCATTTTAGATGAGCTTTCATTCCAACTGAACACTAATGCTGCCACTCAGTGAGTGTATCCGCAGTGACTCTCGCCTACTGTCACGCCATACCCGCGATTTTTGATTTTGTGGTAAATGTTTGCGGGACTCTTGTACTGTATGCAGGACGAATAGTATGTGAAGTATGATGCAGCCTTTGACTGTGATCAGTGTGTGTGTGTGTGTGTGTGTGTTGACTGGAGGTGTGATGTCGGCTCACTCATGACTCTTCAACACAAGAGTGTCTCTGTGCCGTAATGGGCTGTTCATTACACGCGTCCTCGTGCAGATGTGCTCTGAATCAAACACTGGCGTCTCATTGTGCTGCTGGAACTCTTGCTGAAGTCAGTGAGGACTTCCTGCAGGCACACAAATGATGAAAAAATACAAAGTTAGCCTTTTCTGCAAAACTGTGCATTAGAAACTGCAAAATCAAACTATAAGACTGACCATCACTGATATACAAACATACAAAAAATAAGAGGTTTAACATTAGCTTTATAAATTATATATCATGCACAGGGGCGTACATTTCATCTAAAAGTTGGGGGGGACAATAAACATGAAATTTCTCAAGAGCAATTTTTGAAGGGGACACAAATAATACAGCCAAAATCGTACTTGTAAGGATATGTGTACCACAACAAAAAACAACAAAAAAAAAACATTTCTTATTTGGCGTTTTGGTGTACTGAAAAATGATCTAATGTCCGTTTTTCTTTTCTGTCATTTTATCTGACCAACAACACAAAGCGATAGTAGTTTAAATACGATTAAGGTTCACCACGCAGTCATATTATAATTATTAAATTATCTTGCGTCCTCTACATAGTATTTTATACTATGATATTCAGATATTCAGATATTCAACTGCAGAAGCCTCTGATCTGCCACTTATTATATTGAGCAAAACCCAACACAGATCTGACTGAACTTACGGTTTAGAATTAGCCAATTTTGAGAATTTGGGGGCGGGTTGCTTGAATTTTGGGTTCATTAGCCTATTATTCTTAATGAAAAACACAACAACAAAACAGTACAATGACACACTCCCTTAAATAGGCGCTTTTACACTTTGAAACCAAATCTTCGATAATCTTGTCTGGCAGCTGTTTGCTCGTTCGGCTCGTGCTGTATTGAGCAGACACGTTCAGTTTTTAATTGTTTTGTCAGTTCTCTAACTGAACTAAAGGATTTTATTACTGTACAGCGGAGCGGGGCGGTGCGGCGGTGGGCAAGTGATGTTAACAGTGTTTTGCCTAATCTGTATTAAAGAGAAAAGAATCACTTCATCTGACGTTTAAAGTGAATAAAATAGCCTTGACAGCTACTACTGGTGTTTCACAACTGCTGTCTGAAGAGCCTTGTTCTCTCCCCAAACTTGTGTGGTAGTTTTTCTGCGGTCTATGGGTAACGTTAGTTGAGGTGCACGGTGGATCAAACCACTGTGAGGCAAGGGGGGACTCAAAATGTTTCTAAACTTAAAACGCATTTTTTGTCTCGTTTGCGTTTGTATTGTTTTACTACTTACACATTTATTAAGTATATATTGTTATATTATTTACAATACTCAGCATTTTTAGGGGGGGACAGCCCTCAGATTGGGGGGGTCCTGTCCCCCCCGTCCCCCCCGCGATTTACGCCCCTGATCATGCAATATTTTTGATATTTTATATGTAACACACACACACACATATATATATATGAATATTATGTATTATTTATATAGTATTTGTATCATGTATCATGTCAGTTACATATAAAAAAAAGTATTATTTATTTTATTATTTATTAGATTAAATTATATACACATGTACATTAATTAAACGTTATTTACATAAACAGTTACAAATACATGTCTATTATATATGTGTGTACATAATGTATTTATTTGTACATAAAAATTATAATATATTTGCATAAAATAATTAGATTTTAAGTTATATGTAATTTACATATAAATTAAATTAATTAGTTTTTATCATAATATATGTATTATATTTTTATTTTTATTAATTATTGTATTGTATTATTAGAAATTAGATAAAATTATATACACATATATATTAAAAATATATTTTATGTATACCTTATTTACATAAGCATTTACAAATACATGTCTATTATATATTTATATAAATTTGTGTATATACTGTATTTATTTTTACATTTCTTTACTTATTATATTAAAATAAATGTACATATAAATTAGATTAATTGGTTTTTATTTAATATATTTATCATATTTGATTATTATTAATTATTCAATTGTGTTATTTATTAATTATTAGAAATTTGATTTTATATATATATATATATATATATATATATATATATATATATATATATATATATACATCAAATGTTATATTTTAATATAATTATATTTGTTATATAATTATATGTTGTATTTTAATATAATATTTATATCATATATATTTTTGTTAAGTATGTAAGGGTTTAAAAATATTTAAGTTATGTGATTTATATATAAATTCTATAGATACACACACGCACACACACACACACACACACACACACACACACACACACACACACACACACACACACACACACACACACACACACACGTTATAAAATATTCTACAATATAATAAATAATAAATAAAATACTTTATAATATATTTTTCTAAAATGTAAATTGTCTTCATTTCAGATCCTCCTGTTTGCATTCCTGAAAGTGATCGAGGAAGGCAGTCACATGGTGATGATGGAATGCCCGGAAACGGTCAACACGCTCCTGCACGAGTTTTTCCTCTGGGAACCTGACAATTCCAAAAAGGACACAGTTACCAAGGTAACAGCTGCCCAGACCACGGCCAACAGCGCCACGCCCAGTGTCCAGACGCTCAGTGTGGCCAACGGCAGCATCACCAAGGTCAACAAGCCCCTTAACAAGTAACCCTGATGACTGACGTTTGTGGGGTAAACCAATCAGAAGGCTGTTGATGGCAGGCTGAAACCGTCGCCTTGGCTGAGAGCTGATTTTTCTGTCAGAAGGCCCTAGCGGGTGTCGAGACGGGGGTGAGAAAGATTCACGGGTTCAAAGAGACTCTAGCGATGAGGGGGGGAAAAAGAAGCAGCTGATTTTAAACCAATGACGGTGGTTTATCACAATGCCTTTGTATCTCTCTGCTACCTTTGGACAATATCTTTCCTTCTTGTGCTGTCTAAACAAAAGGACCGGACGTCCGAAATCGAAGCGCTGGTGTCCGGGCGGGACACGAGAAAACACAGTCAACCCAAGAGAGTGTTTAAAGTCAACGTTTGCGACGACCATAATAACACACACACATATTGGGTGGTTGAAAAGAACTGCTTTTACTCATGTTGACTTTAGAGGACAAGAGTTTGTACAGAGTCTGTGTTCATGTTACACAAGTACTAATACTGAGATCAACGCATTTCAACATGTCTTCCCCTATAAACAGACATATAAAATACTGAATTCTGTTAAAACATCTTCAAACTCCTTGAAGGATGACGTACTGTTAACAAACTCATGCGTTATTGACACAAATTGTACGGCTTTAAGAGCAAAACAACAGATTCACAAAGGACAAGCCAAAACATCACATGGAAATCGAGCATCTCGCAATGGGAAATTTCATGCCAGTTGGCACTTGTTCGTCTCTTAGCAACTAGAAAGTCGGGCATTAGAGCAGATTGACGGATAGAGAGAGAGAGTTATGACATGGTGCTGAGGAAAAACAGGATATAAGCTACAGTATCACAGTGCACACCAAAACATAATCTAGAATCTGATCATCAGGTTGATCCGATCATGTGCAATGTGATGACAACGCATTTGCTAAATGGGACAGATCGTCTGTCTATGCAGGGAACAGCGGGTGGCTTCTGCACCCGGTCGGTTACCATGGCAACAGGTAGTCGAGAGCAGGAGGTCTGGTCCGTGTGACCCTCGGATCATTGGGAGATAACGGCAGGCTCCGAACGTTTATGCAATGGAAGCAAGTCAAACATCCCTGTATCAGAGCGGATGAATCGGTGGACATATTTCTTTCAGGTATTTATGTAATTAACAAATGTCCACTTATCATTTTAACAATGTTGAAACCATAGATGTTTATTATATTAATAATAGCCTAATTGGACACAGATACAGAACTTTGCACTATTGTTCAAAGGTTTGGTGTCAATACGATTTTTTTTAAATAAAGAAATTTAAAGAACACTTTTATTCAGCAAGGATGCATTAAACTGATCAAAATTGAAATCCGTTTTATTATTTCTTTTACCGTTTGAATGGTTATATTAAATGAAATTAATCCAAAAGCAACTCTTAATTATTTTAAATCATAAAACTTATACAATTTAACAGCAATTTATTCCAAAATCTGTTTTCTGTTAGAATATTTCTATTTTAATGGTTTAAATGTAATTTTAATAAGCAAAGGCATGTCTAATTAATTGAATTCATAATTTGTTTTACAAATTAAATGTTTTTTTTACCCCCAGAAATTCTCTGTTTTGTATTTTAATTCATCTTTTAATTAAATCAAAATTAAACACAACTGGGGTTTGCTGTTAAAATGGAAACATGGAAGAAAAATTGTGATTATTCCTTAAAAAATTAAGTTTAATAATAATTGTATTATTATTACTACTACTACTACTAGTAGTTTCATTCAGCGAGGATGTACACTGTAAACTGTATTAATCCAAAAGCAACTCTAATTATTTTAAATCATGAAACTTATACAATTTAACAGCAATTTATTCAAAAAAGGTAGCAAAAATTACATTATTAGAGCCCAATGAAACACATTTTATTTTTTCTCAAATTCCATTTTATTCTTTTTATTTTATTTTTCATGTTAATGTTTTAATTAAATTTTAATAAGAAAAGGCATGTCTAATTAATTGAATACGTTTTTTTGTATATATAATAGCACCCTATGAAATGTTTTAATTTTTCAAAAAATTCTGTTGTGTAATTTAATTCATCTTTTAATTAAATGAAAATTAAACCCTCTCTTTTATTGGCAAACAAAGTGCTGTTACTGTTAAAATGGAAACATTGTGATTATTCCTTATATATTATTTGTATTTCTTCTACTACTACATTAAGACTTACGTTCGACTGTACAATATTAATATATTTCTGTCACAATTTCTTCAAGTTACACCGGACTTTTATTTTGACGGGTTGCTGTGATGACATTAAAGTTTCTGTATGTTTATGATGTGACGATAGTTTTATCAAATGAATGTAATGTATCTAAATGGTCTTTCTGCAGCTTAATATTCACAGACATTAGTCCATATCGTGATTTGATTTCAGTGAATTGACCTACTTTTGATTCATTCATCCAAGATTCGACAAATTCCGTGGCAGAAAATTCAATTTTTATGACTGAATTCTGCGATTCCTTAAACGCAGCCTTTTTTCCAGAAAACATTAAAAATAAATCTTACTGACCCGAGACTTTTGAACAGTAGTATGCACTGTAAATTCCCGACTACACAACACATTACAACAATAAAATACACTCGCTTCACTCTAATTCAACTGAAGGGAGTCTACACCTTTTTCTGATGTGCTGAGGAGAAACGTAGACCTTGCAGTCCGCTAAATTACTACTGTGTGATTGATAGAAGAATTGAAGATATCTGAAAGAGATATTATAGAGTAGATTACAGGTGAATGAGTTGCTGGATGCCAGTGTTTAACATCAGCTCAGATGCAGTGTTACAGAGAGAACGTATCTTATTTCAGAGTATATTCTGCTAAAGACTACCCTCTGTAGCCTGCTGTCGTTTAGCATAGACAATAATTTTTACTCGTCCTTAAATGACATTTACAGTGATGCACTTACTGTACGATCCAAGTCTGTGGAGTGTTACTGGATTTTACATGGTCATAATAGGACAACATAATGGAAAAACAGTGATTAACATGTACTGTGATGTTTAAGTCTTGTGGCTATATATTCAAAATGGTGTATATTTGATCTATTTATCCCAGTGCCTCATAGACTTCCATTGAAAGTGCATTACTGTACATGCAAAAAGGATAAATTCTGACAGATGTGGTTCATACAGCTTAAGTTGCACCAAACCCAGAATATTTATTTAAATGTTACTTGCATATACAATTACATTGTAATGCAGTGCAGATGATATACTGTACATGTTATTGCAGCCACTGCTGTGAATTAGAAAACAAAAACTATTGTGTGTTTTTGACAAAAACTTGCCTATGCATTTGCTGTGGCTGTACTACCTAAAGGTCTGTTTGCACCAAGAACAATAACTATAAAGATAACTATATTAGCACCCACACCAACAGACAATAAAGTGTTTATTATAAGCGTGCGCTGCAGTTTTGTCATCTGCCGCTTTAAATGCTCAAGCTCTTAAACGCAGGATGGATTCTGATTGGCTGTTAATGTTTAATCGTTCATCAACTGGAGTAAAATCCTTTTCTCATTATAGTAGTGGTGTGTATGGAAGCTTGTTTCCACCACTGAATAAAAAATAAACAAGGTAATTGCGACTTTTAATCTCACAATTCCGAGAAAGTCACAATTCCTAGAAAAAAGTCAGAATTCCGAGATAAAAGTCGCAACTGCGAGATAAAAAGTCAGAATTCCTAGAAAAAAGTCAGAATTCCGAGATAGAAAAAGTTGCAATTGCGAGATAAAAAGTCAGAATTCCGAGATAAAAAGTCGCAATTGCGAGATATAAAGTCAGAATTCTGATATAAAGTCAGAATTCCTAGAAAAAGTCAGAATTGTGAGATAAAAAGTCAGAATTCCTAGAAAAAGTCAGAATTCCGAGATAAAAAGTCAGAATTGTGAGATAAAAAGTCAGAATTCCGAGATAAAAAGTCAGAATTGTGAGATAAGTCAGAATTCCTAGAAAAAAGTCAGAATTGTGAGATAAGTCAGAATTCCGAGATAAAAGTCAGAATTCCGAGATAAAAAGTCAGAATTCCGAGATAAAAAGTCGCAATTGCGAGATAAAAAGTCAGAATTGTGAGATAAGTCAGAATTCCTAGAAAAAAGTCAGAATTGTGAGATAAGTCAGAATTCCGAGATAAAAGTCAGAATTCCGAGATAAAAAGTCAGAATTCCGAGATAAAAAGTCAGAATTCCGAGATAAAAAGTCGCAATTGCGAGATAAAAAGCCAGAATTCCTAGAAAAAAGTCAGAACTCAGAGATAAAAATTCAGAATTCCTAGAAAAAAGTCAGAATTGTGAGATAAAAAGTCAGAATTCCTAGAAAAAAGTCAGAATTCCGAGATAAAAATTCAGAATTCCGAGATAAAAAGTCAGAATTCCAAGATAAAAAGTCAGAATTCCTAGAAAAAAGTCAGAATTCCGAGATAAAAAGTCAGAATTCCTAGAAAAAAATCAGAATTGTGAGATAAGTCAGAATTCCTAGAAAAAAGTCAGAATTGTGAGATAAAAAGTCAGAATTCCTAGAAAAAAGTCAGAATTCCAAGATAAAAAGAATTCCTAGAAAAAAGTCAGAACTCCGAGATAAAAATTCAGAATTCCGAGATAAAAAGTTAGAATTCCGAGATAAAAAGTCGCAATTGCGAGAAAAAGTCAGAATTCCTAGAAAAAGTCAGAATTCTGATATAAAGTCAGAGATAATATGTTGCAATTGCTAGAAAACAGTCAGAATTGTGAGAGAAAAAGTCAGAATAAATATCTTTATATCTCGCAATCGCGACTTCACATCCCGCAATTCTGATAAAAAGTCAGAATAGTGAATGATCTTTTAAATTGTTTTATTCCGTGGCAGAAACAAGCTTCGTATAGGCTATTCTTTTAGAACGTTTTTTAAACGTCTTTATCGTTATGTTATCGTTCTTGAAGTGAACAGGCTTTACATCATGTA